>JAJEJO010002663.1:284211-364140 GCA_020662805.1 Glaucomys volans
CTCCAGAAACCCTGTCCCACTCCCCCCAAAAACCCAATTTTCAAGTTCACTCTAAATGAAACAAATATTAATCGTATGTAAGATGTAAAAAAATCAACCCAACATTTTTAATACCTCAGGATACTCTTAACAGGCAGCTGGTCTCATAAACGAACAATTGCCTGGTCAAGCATTGAAGTTACCACCCAAGGTACAGCCTGGAGTCACTGTAAGAAAGTGATTTGTTCCTTGGACCATATTCAAGTTCAACAAAAATGCAAATGAAGACCCCCAAAAGATTGCCCCGGGTTACCATACCACTCCTGGAAAACTTGATTGCAATTTGCTCATCTGGTAGTTTTGGCCCCAGGGAGGCCTGGAAGGGAAGCTTTTTGTGAGAGAAGGATGGCCTGCAGCTACGGGAGATGTCCCTTGGGTTCTCAGTCCCTCCGGAGGCCTGACCTGTCAGCTCCAGGGAGGGGACGTCTAGTGCCTCAGGGCCTTCAAGGAAATCTAGAAGTGGGAGGCAGGTCTGAAGAACACAGACTGGGGGAACGACAGACTCCTGGACTCCGTGTTCAGATGATCACTGGAATGTACAGAAGAGTCCATAGTTAGAGGTGAATTCTATTTCTTAATTAAAGAATAACCTAGTAGATGTTCTCTGGCATGACTTTCGGTGCTTGCTGAATTGATTTCTTTTTGCTCTGCAAGAATGTACTTCTCTCTTTTTCTTTGTTGAATTTAGACCTTTCAGAAAGTGCTGGAATTTTATTACTTCAAATTAGTCTCTAATTTCCCCTACCTTCAAGTTTTTACCTTCAAGTGCTCCGTGTTCGCTGGAAGGCAAAGGCTTTAAGCAGGAGGAGATTTTTAACGCTCCATCTATATTTATCTCCCCTGCCTGGGATCCCACAGCTCTGGTGAGACGGATTCTACTGGATGCCAGATGCATGAGCAATAGTGCCACCTGTGTGAGGGGTCACCAGCCAGCAGAGAGCAAACGGGTGGCTGACGTTTCTATTCTGGGATTTATGGAGAGCAGGAGAGTTCATTCTCTCTGTCTCTCGGTTTGTATAATATCAGTAAAACACTTTTTGTTTCTGAAGAGTGTTGAAATTCTCGAAAACACTTCTTTCATCATTGAAACCTAAAGGATTGTGTCTCTATACATCCTGCTGCTGCCAGTCTGCAGGGGTCTGCAGAAGACCAGAGACAGGAAGCCTGGCACTTAGGGCCACATCTGGAATACATGTACCTGCCAGGAGAATGACGAGGACCATCTCTGGTGCCCTTCTCCCCTGCCGAGGAAGAAGAATGCAAACAGCACCCATTTCCCAGCCTGTTCCCCAGGTCTGACGGTGAAGAGTCCCATCCTTCATTTGGCTCTAAGCCTCCTCCAGACTCTAGTTGGTGCCCAGAGGAGGTGTGCCTGAAGCTGCAGGCTCCTTTCCACTGAGGGATTCGGCCCCTCAGGCTCATCTGCTGTGCTTTCTACCTCCCTGAAAGGCCTCAATGCCACCTCTGCTGGGAGCTGGTTGTCTTCAGCAGGTCTCCCAGGCTGCTGCTCCCACATGGGAGGCTCACCTTGTTTACCACATTGCATTTGGTAAGGTTGTCTCACAGGTCCTGCCTCACCTGCTTCCCCAGGCCTAGACAGATCATTCCAGAATGAATGGGTTGGGGCCAGCTTTATATCAATGTGCCCTCGACAAACCCTCATCCCTGCGTGCTCAAGAGGACTTGGCTCAGTAACTTTTATGGCGAAAAACCCACTGTCCTCTGCAACCAGCTTCCATTGTCCCCATCTTCTTATACCGGCAGTCATATCTCTGTTTCTCTCAACACCAAAACCCAGTGATAGACAGGTGTCCATAAGCCTAAATGCCCAGATCAAAATCAGAAATGTACACAAACTGAGGAGCTGACCCAGCTCTGCAGCTGGACACATCCACGGTCAACATACGTTGAGAATGTGCACCGTGTCTGAGCACATTCAGAAAAGGGAGGAGGGTATTTCTGGTTTTATCTTGTCAGAAAATGGGAGTGCCAAGGATAATTCTGTTGCCAATTATTAGCATCACAAATGGTCAACATTTGCCTAGTGGTTTATTATTTACCAAGGTGCACAGGAAACAGCCATTTCTGCCTAAATTCAGACTTCAAAAACATCTTGAAATCCATCTGCCATCATTTTTCCTACTTTTTAAAAATTCCTTTCATCTTTCTGCTAGTCAACGTATATTCCATCTTATTCTGATGCTATTCTTGTGTTAAATCCACTCTGCAGCATCCCCAGGGTAAGCATGCGTTGACTAATAATTGAGATACTCATTCCCTTTCACATACACAGCAAGTCTTGGGACATTAGTACCAAGCTCAGGAGGAGCTGGGCCTAGATAATGAAGGCTGGTGCCTGAGGCCTTTTGTGATTGGCTCTTCCAGATATATGTCACTAATTCAGGGGTCATTTCTGTGGACGGATAAAAAGGATTATCTCTATTTAAGTGTGTTTGGTATTGTTAAATGATTCTAAAATATCCTAGAGAACCAGTCTTGCTGCATTGAAAAGCTCTCCGGCAGCATTATTTTTCTTTTCCATTCCCCTTGAAATATGGGTGTAAAGCTACTGGCTTTTCAGGATCAACCTTGGCATGTAAATGCTTTTGTAATGAATGTAATTTCTTGCTCTGCACGTGAACTTCCTCAGAATCTGCGGGCAGCATTTACTGAAGGGTAATGCAGGAAGCAGTGCTCCATGGGCTGACTGCTCTAAGATCCAGGGTAATAAAAATTGGTGTGCTTTATGCTATTTAAATGGATTTCGATCTTAGTGCCTCCTGACTAAAAATAAGGAGAACTAGGAACACCTTCGTTAGTCACCACTGTGAACTGGTGGCACAGGTGTATCTTGGGATTTTTAAGGCAAGTGTGTTGGGTCTGTTCCTGGGGAGCTGGGGAAACAGCTGTCTGAACATCATGCCCAGCTAGGAAGCCTGAGCACTCTGTGAATGCTACGGAAACAGGGTAAAATATAATGAGCCCAATGTCACAATCCAGCTCCTCCAAAACAGCCCAAGCTGACCACAGCGTGGGGAAGCAAGGCTGCTACAGAGCCTGGCCCTCTTCTCCCATGTCCTACCTGTTCTGTGATCTTGAACCACTCTCGGGAATCAGTTTCACCATGTGATCAGCTCATCTTCTTGTTCATTTGAATTTTTTGGTTGTTGTTTGAGGGACAGAGCATCTTTATTTTTATGTAGTAACACGTGTCATGGTTTTCCTTTGTACTCAGTACTTTGAGGTCTTGTGTAAGGAATCTTTCCCTGGGTGAAGGTCACGATGAAGAAATCCTCCTGTACTCTCTTCTGAAAACTTTAATGTGTGGCTTTCAATAAAAGATTTTGATTCAATATGAAGTTACTTTCTTAGTAAATTGTGAAAAAAAAAACTATTTCATTTTTCCTCTATGTATAAACAACTGTCACAGCACCAGTTATTGATTTTATGACTTATCTGCTACAAATGTGCCCTGTATCTGTTCTATTCTTTAGATTTATGTTTCAACTGACACATAAAATCGTACTTATTAATGGGCCACCCAGTGATGTCTATATACATGTCTGCATTGCTCAATGTTTAAATCAAGGTAAACTTACTTACAGCTTCAAATGTTTATCATTTCTTTATCATGAAAACTGTCGAAATCCTTTCTTTTAGCTTTTTGGAACACATAGTATACTGTTGTGATCTTCAGTCACCTGCTCGCGACAGCCACCAGAACTCCCTGCACCCATCGCACTGGACCTTGGTGCTCCTGGATCAGCCCCTCTCCACCGCTGGCCTGAAGGGGAGGTTCAAACACATGTCTAAGGACCCTGTGGAGTCTGGAGGCTGAGTTCTGCATTCTCCCCACAGGTTACTTTGCATTCTGCACCTGTCTCATATTCCTTTAACAAATCTTGATATGTGACAGAGCAAGGCCATACTTCCTATTCTTCTGTTTCTTCAGAGCAGTCTCAGAACGTTGCTGCCTTGTCTCCCCTATGCACAGAATATCATCTGATCAAGTCACATAGACACACACACACACACACACACACACACACACACAGTTTGGATATGGACTATAGGTAAGTTTTACATTTACTCTTTTCCCTCTGATGTCTTGAAAATTTCAGTCTATCAGGTAAACTAACCATAGACACATAACCAGAACAAAAGTCCATACACACTTTACTATGAGCCTAACCCCAGGGGCCAGTGCACGTTCGCTATGAGACTCAGAGAGGAGTGGGAAGGCTGGAGTGAACAGAACCTAAGGAAGGGCTGGGCTTGGCCTTGGGGGAACAGGTGGCACAGGCCCTGGAAGGTGGTGGGGAGGAGGTGACAGTCAGGATCGCCTTGCTATGTAGATGCTGTCACCCGGGGCCATTTCTGGCTGGAGCAGGTCTTCTTCCTGTGCAAAGATCTTTCCTGGCAGAAGAGGCAGGTGGACTGCAGACAGAAGAGCCTCTGCCTATGCCTTCTGTTTACTTCATTAATATAGACAGAGGAGATTTTCTCTGACAAAAGGGCAGATTTTCAGTGCCAATCCTGCATCTGCCGAGGTCTGCAGTGTCTTTGAAAAGCAAATGTGAAAAAGAAGCATCTGGGGAGGGATGTTTTCCTCTCCCACAACTAGAACTGCATTTCATGCACAGATCAACTGGGGTGATTTGATTTCTCTACAATATTGAACATCCTCCACCAAGAGGAGCCTGTACTTGTGTTTATAAAAGTATTATTTAATACTTTACAATGGAGTTCCAGTTTCCTCTGTGGAGAGAGTTCATATCTCCTGTCATTACTAAATATTGATGATTTGGTACCATAAAAAGCCTTTTAAGGGAAATCTATCACTTTCAAAAAGTGCCTAAATCAATTGTGCAAGCAGGATGGGCACAACTGCATGACCACCTCTAGGCCCGGGGCCCTTGTGCCTTCTCCAGGTCCTTCACCTGTTCTGGCTCCCAAACACACCCCCTGAGGCCAGATCAGTCACAGTCCTGGTGTGTGTTAGTGCCCTGCCCAGGGTCCACGGCCCGAGTTCCCATAGATGGTGTGATTTAGAGGCCAGATCAAACTTTAGCATTAGACACGCCCTTTTTCCTTAAAAACATTCACCGAAAAGGCATGGCATATAAAAATAGATTTGGGCTATGACTGCCAAGGCTGGTGATCAGAGCCAACACGCCAGGGCTGGGACCGGATGCAGAATGGATTGCTCTGCGGGAACCTTTCCTGCTCAAACAGCGCTGCCGGCTCAGGTGGCTGCTGTCGTACCCAAAGAAAATAAAATCATCCGAACCGATCACGTAAAGCCAAAGGAAGCCTTTATTTTAGCTGGTCAGCGACCCTTACGCCTAAAAGCAGGGTGCCCGGATATCGCGCGTTAATTCCTGTGTTGCCAGCATTTATAGGGTGTGGGAAGGGATTAGGGTGGGGTTATAGAGAGCGGGAAAAGATTAGGGTGGGGCTATAGGGAATGGGAAGGGATTGGGGTGGGGCTGACTCTCTCTCTCCTGATGGCACTGGAGAATCTTTTGGGGGTATAACATTCCCCACTGGTCTCATCCACATTAACAAATCCTTGTTTAGGAAACTAGTGGTTTTTCAGTTTCCAACTTCCCAGACTCTGATGGGTTCCATTCCTCAGTTTGATCAGATTTCTTATTTTACACTAACTGCCTGTCATTAATTAGGAAGAGGGGGCACCAACTGCTCTTGCCCCTTTGAGCTGGAAGGGGACGGAGTCTGGGGAAGCAGTTTGAAGTTCCTTTTAGAAATCTGGTCAATGAGGAGCAGAAGTCTGCTTGGGAAGAGCAGGTTGTAAAGTCATCTGGGGTGGGTGCTTCTATGAGAGAGAAACAAAATGACGTAAGTACCAAAATGAGATTAATACAGAATATCATGCCACGGTAGAAGTCAATCTCTCACCAGGTGGAAGAACTGAGAAGTTCCCATAGCGAGGCCTATCAAAGGCTGGAGAGGTTGAGGCCTTTATTTGGGAACTTGAGTTATCAGGTACATTTGCCTAAGAATCTCTCTTTTGTAGCGTCCAGTCCTATTCTAAGGGCTAACACAAGTACATCTTAAGTTGCATTAAACTATTGTTTCTTTTTAAATGCCCAAGAATGTCTATGGTTTGGTTTGGTTTTAACTGTTTTGCTAGGTGTTTAAGACCAAGCTGGTCAAATTGACCTGTTCCTGTTTCTTAAGTGTCAGCCGAGTTCCCACAGGGTCACTCGTGGGGCACTTGAGAGCAGCTTCTTAGCTCCTTTAGTGCTTGCCATTTGCTAGGTAGGGTCTCCTTGATGAGGTGGCTTCCCTTGGAAGCATCAGGGATGTCTCCCTTTTCAAAGGCCCTCCTCTGTAGCAGGTGCATTGATTTGCTTTCCATCCTCTAGTGAGTCTCATCAATCTTCCTGATCAGGAGGTCGTGTGACCCAGAGTCCCAGAGCTCCTTAGAGAAGCCCTCTTGTTCCCTGGATGCAGGCTGACTCTGAGGGCAAGAACAGAAACTGTTTTTCTTGGCCCCTTTGTTTTAATCTCAATCCTTAAGTTTGATCTTAAACATCCAGCAAGCCAGTTTCAGCAGTTACTATCTCATCTATTTCATAGGTGATGGTTTACTACTCTTCTTCAAAACATTAATCTGGCATCAGCTACAGAGCTTACAAGGAAAATACAAAATAGAATTCACAACAGTAAAAACATATCTAGTTTGTGTAATAGTCATCCTAAATCCTACCTGAGTTATATATTATATATCTTATTTGATATCACAGTAATTTTATAATAAAAAAACAATCTTTTGAATATGACTTTAAATGAGCTGAAAGTTTATTTATTTTGGAAATATTCTGACTTATAGCAGGGTGGGAGGCAGACCCTTATTTCAGGTAAGGCCTTTTACAATCTTAGGCAGAGTGTTCCAAGTTTGAAGTTATTTTTGCCCCCTCTTACTACATCATTTTACATAGTTTATATGTATTGTTTCCTGAATCTATGTGAATAGTTGTTAACACAATATATTGCATTTAAAACAAATCAAGGAAAGGCTGAGAGCTTTTAACTTTCCTTTTGTGTGGCAAAGTGACCAAATATTTTTTGTTTTATGATATTAACCTTTAAACAAATCAGGCTCTCACCAACTTTAAATACATTTGCATTTAAATTTTGATCTCGGTGTAAAAAGTAACAAATTTACATATACCCTATTGATAGCAGGTTCTGTTACAGAATATTAAATGGTAAAAATATTTTTTTTTATAATGGCAAAAATAAAATTTGCCATTCCCACAAGCCTGAAACTACCAACACAGACAAGTCTAACCTGGAGAATAGCAGCCCAACAAATTCCCTGCTCTTATTCCTCCTGGGTGGAGGCACATGTCATTTACATATTGTAAAACAATTCGCTGTGGGGGTGTTGTAACACTGGGGGGAGGGGATTGGACCTGGTTTCTCCTTCCCCTCAGGAGGGCGGGTGCCCCCGAGCCATCTTCTCCCTCCCTTGGCCCCTGGATTTGGAATTGGCTTTTGGCAGAGTTACCTGAGTTTTGAGGGATTGGTAGCAGCATGAGCTGCATTTAAGTCTGGTCTGGCCTTTGCCATCAAACTGGTGCAGCCTCTCCTAGTTCCCAAACTAGAGGACACGGAATCTGAAAGGCAATGCTTAAGCCATAATCCAAATTTGAATGAAAAGCACCCGGTCCGGATGGTTTTTCTGCCCAATGTCCTGAGGGCCCCAATCAACCTCAAAAGTGGGCCATTCTGATTTACAAAACTTTCTTAAGTTACATCCATTAACAAAAGCTCCGTAGTCAGTGGCAGGTTTCTAAAAAACAAGTTAGAACAGTGGGGCACGTGGTTGACTGACTATGCCCCATAGTAGATTGTCCTGGAGAGAGATGCGACACAGAAAGGTGCCGGAAGCCACGCGGTGGCTATGCCGGCAGCCAGCCACGTGGCAGCTGAGCTGAGAGGACCCCGCGTGGCTCAGACCAGACTAACAAAACAAACAGAGACAGACAGACATCGGGCCGACCAGACTAGGCCCCATGCGGCCTCCCAGACTGTTGGCTCGAGTTTACTCAACATTCTTGTTTGACCTAAAACAAGATAACACTGAAAAAATTAAATTGCAATTTCTAATACTGCGTAACATCATAGATATTAGTCTCCAAAGTAATTAAGTATTGCTCTGTGGTTGAGATTACTCTTCATGTTATTGTGGAATTAGTTTTCTAAGGGATATAGTGTGGGCCATGCTTAGTAACATAAAATAATTCCAAAATTTCCATCTGATATCACTCACTCAACATGGCAACTTATTTGTCTTACAGTTTTGGGCAAACAGGTCTCTTACTCATTCAAACCCAGCAATGTTCCCTTTTTGGGCAGTCGCCTTGGGCGAGTCTCTGGAGATGTCTCAGTTTGGAACGAGACGGAGATCTGGATGACACTCAGAGTATCAACACTTTCTTTTGAATGTTCTTAGGTACAGTAAATATTCATTATCAGAAAGGAATTTAGATTCCTTGAATCAAAAAAGACTCAAGAGTGATAACAATAAAGCCAAGTGTACTGGATAATCAAGCCAAACAGAATCATTTTGGATTTGTAGATCTGGGCAAATGAAAGTAACAAATGATGGTTTTGTTACACTGTTGTGTAATGTTCCTTAAAGAAACCCTTCCAAGCTAATGTTAGAATATAATTAGAACAATAGGAGCCTCCCCTGAATAACTATAGCTCCCACAATGAGATTCCCAAGGGTACCTGCTTTGATGGTTCTCCACCTAGGAAAATGCCTCCATGGAGTCCTCCCATGCTGGGGACTGAGGCAAGGTCTGCAGAATGGAGGGGGCCCATCTGAGCCTCCAGAAGAGCAGCTCTGTGGGTCCCATACCCTGTGAACTCTCCTAGGAGCTGCATGGGCCTTGGACAGCAGCGCCAGGTGAGCATCCTGGGGAGAGGGAGGGGCACTTCTTTCTTTAGCCCTTGGGTTCCTTTGTAAAGAGTCAGAAAGGAAAGCTCTTACGTTAAAACGCGACATTAAAACAACTTCCCAAAGTCCCTTACACATGTGATCACCTTCAGTAAACCAACGGGGCCACTTCAGGGATGTCCCTGAAGTTGAACTCAAATCAAAGGCCATCACTACCAAATGGACTCTGACTGTGAGGCTAATGGAAGAGCCACATTCTGTCATAGTGATGGGGTATTGGGGTGCCATGGGGTCGCCAGCAATAGTGGCGAAGATGCTTAGCAAATAAATTTCGACCCAGTTTTTAAAGACCAAACAGAAATCCATGGTCAGAATTCATTTAGAGAATGCTCTTTTGAGATGAAAAGCAGGTCCTGTGCACCTTCAGAATGATTGAAGGCTTGTTATTGTGTCATGATTAAATGCAGATGAAGCAATTTACTTTCCCTGTATTGTTTGGAATACAATTTTCTGTAAAAGATAATCCTGTGATTTATAATCTCGACATTTTATTATGTATTAGATTTTATAAGGCTTTTATAAAATGAACTGGATATTTGGTAATTATTTTTTTCCTCCTTTTAAGCTCCTTAATGCTTTCCAATCTCCGTTCCAGACTGACCTTTGTGTGGAGCTGGCTGGCTGCCCTGAGTCAAAACACATGTGTCCTGCAGCCTCCCCAGAGTGGGCTCTTTGCAGTGGGATTCCCCCAGTTGCCTTGGGGTCCAGTTCCAGAGGATACTGTATGGGTCAGCAGATGGAAGGACGATGGGTAGAGATCGCTTCTGCTCAAAGTTCTTTCTAAGTTAGAGGTGGAGAATTGTTGGCTGATGTTGATAGGAATCAACTACTCACATACATGAACAGATCTATTTACAAGTTAAATTTGGAAGGGATCACGCCTGTGATCGTCAGCCTCACACACCTGGGAAGCAGAGTCTGTAATGCAGTGCACACACACTAATGTGCTGACACGGAGCATGAGATCACAAGTACGCCATCAATTCACGTCAATCATTCCTGTGGGGTTCTTAGTTCAAAGGATAAAAATGAAGGTCAGATAAATGATCTCAAACCCACACACTTAATTAGTGTATTTTGTCAGCTCTACAGGTTTTTATAAAATGGAAGTGTTTACTTTGGAAGAAAACCATTGATTCTTAACAAATAAAATCCTTTTATTTCTGTCATGTCAAATGCAGCAAGTTGTGAGTGGTTTTACTAATCCATTTAAACTTCAATACCTGGAGAGGCATTTAGATTCAGAATGTGTGGTGCCAATCATTCAGACAGAATACGTATTTCTCTTAGGAATTGCCTTGAGAATAAAAGAAAAATTCATTAATTTATAAATTATCCAGGGCGCAGCAAGCAACAGGAGAACAGAGGCTTTTCTGAAGTCAGGGTCCCAAGAGTCAAACGAAGTTTCATTTTCTTCAGAGCTGGGTCTCAGGGTCAGGGGGAGGCAGGTGTCCAGATCCAAAAGGTCAAGGCAAAGAGCAGAGGAAATCCTTCCTTAATTTGAGCAAATTTTCTCTTTCATGTAACCTTGCCATATAGGTCTAAAATTAGTCCACTCTTGAAAAATAGAATATGCATTCATTAAACTGTCTCACTTGTGTCTCAGCCAGCAATGATGAAGGAAGGCTAGAGACAACTTCTGCTCTCAGGGAGCAGCTCACAGAGCCTGGTGGGCAAGGGGGTCCCAAGCGGTGAGAACGCCGCATGGAAAGTGTCATTCCTGGGAAGAACATGGTGCTCTGAGGGCACAGAGCAGAGGTCCCCAACCCAGGCTGTCTCTGTGCGGAAAGAAAGATGCAAGGACCAAGTTAGGTTTCCTAGAGGAAGTTACCAAGCTGAGAGCAGAAGGACACTTAGTTTAGCTGGGCAAAGACCAGGGAGAGGCCCTGACGAATGGGAACAGCAGGCTCAGAAGCCTGAAAGCAAGGGAGCAGGGGCTTTCGAGGAATGAGGAATTCCAGTGTGGCTAGAGCCCAGGATATCCTGGGGTTGGTGGAGGAAGAGTCTGGGGACCTTGGTTGGAAACAAAAGAAAAGAGGCTGTCCAGGCAGGTGGGACGACATCTGAGGGGTGTTTGCGGGACACAACAAGGGGGTTAGACTTCAGGGCTGTGTGGGCAATCGTTGAAGAGTTTCCAGCTGGAGCATGAGCTGAGTGGGGCTGGGCTCCTTCTTTCTTCTCACATGTGGAGACAATAACCCCTCCCTCCCCATTTCCTTCATCCTTCCAGTGGGAGGCTTCCAGAACTTTCACCAACATGACCACCTTCTCCTAAGTAAATCTGCTTGCCCATGTTCTTCTGAACAAGAGGAATCCAACACAGGATGGAGTGGTCTGGATGGGATGGAAAGCAGCATATCCCACCGATGTTTTGCTACCTTTATTTTTGTTTTCTTGGATGTTATTCTTTTATTAAAGCAGATTAAAATTGTTGTGGCATATTGTTTATTTATTTTGAGCTCATGGCAAACTAAAACAAAATGGGCGCTTTTTTGTAACTAGAGTTGAAGGGTTATGTCTCTTCTATCACATGTAAGTACACTTCACGTGTCCCTGTTTAACGTCCTGCTGCTGGCTTCCATCCGTCAGTCGTGTCTCTCCAGATTGTTTGAATCTTGGTGTGTCACCTGAGGCTCTTGCTCTCTATCTCAGCTCATGGCAGTTGCGGGTTGAACGATTCTGATTCCTGCATCTTGGTCCAGCGGGTCACTGCTCTCTGGAGCTTCCCCTACATGTTGTTGAGAATAAATTTCTTACCTTTCTTTATTCAGTCAGATGCAAATCTGCTCAAGCGGTTTCCAAACCACATTTCCTCATAGAACTAAAATAATATTATAAAGAACTTAGCCAGATCCTTGCTGAAATCAATTCACATGATTTCTTTGATATTCTCCATAGTGTCCTGTGTTGTAAGCCATTAAAGATGATTTTACTACCTGGCTCACTCTGGTTCTTAGAAAGCACCTTCGTACCTTTTAGTACTTTACTAGAAACACTCTCCTAAAGTGGGGTCAGGGACCAGCACCTTCTTTCCCGTCTTCAGTCACTGGATGGCACTCTTCGTCCCATCAGGAATGGCCCACCCACCCTGCCTGTCTGGTGTGGCTTCTGTGCCGCAGGGTTTTGGAGGTGTCCCTTTGCATACTTCTCACACTGGGTTGTGATGTGCAGTGACTCTTCCCTAGCTCACCATCCTCCCGCTTGCCTTCCCGCAGCAACGTCCCATTGGTGAAGCTAGGGCTGAGTGTCCGCCCCTGGCCACTTCAACAGGCCCTGGGGTGGCCAGGGTGCTCGGTGAGGAGAGGCCCTTGGCCAGGAGTGCGTTGGAAATGTCGTTTTCCATGTTTTAACCCTTGCCTAAATTCCTTAAGGCCTCAGGCTAGTCCTATTTCCCCTTTGAAAATAAGCATTTACCCCGTGATACGAGGATGAAAGTCACCTCCATTGTTTGCTCACAGAGGATCAAACACAGCAACAGGAGAAGCTTTGATGCCCACAGACGCAGTGTGATCGATACACACTTCATGGCTACAGGAGGCGGAACCCAGACTCACCAGGTCATTCCCATGTGAGCACAGCAGGGCTTGAGAAAAGTATTTTGACCAGCATCTGCAGGCAGAAAGAAGCTTCAATTAGGGTTCAGTGTGTGTGTGTGTGTGTGTGTGTGTGTGTGTGTGTGTATAAACTAAGGTTGGGTCCTTTACCAACCAAGGCAGCTATCCTAATAGTGTGTCCATGTTATGGAGAACAAAGAACATTGCCTGAAATTACTATAGTCACGTTTTTCCTTTTTCTTCATTTATTGCAGTTGAGTCAGCCAGTTGTTAAATTGTCAGAAATATACTCACTTAATAGACTGGAGCTGTGTTTCAAACATCTGTAAAGTACATAATAACTGTGCCTCAGAATAAATTGCATTAATCTGAAGATATATTTTGCCATTTTTTCCCTCGTTTCTGCAGGAGTTGGTTTCTTTAACGATTCTTTGCACTGTGTTCTAGTAGCAGATTGGCACATGGAAAGGAGATGGTGCAGACCCAAGGGAGGTCCGTGTGCGGCTGAGTTCCAGAGGGACTGTGTTTGGCCAGTAAGGGACCCCTGGCTACGCACAGAGATAACGGATGCAGGTGCGCCAGGTGGGCTGTGCAGCCCGAACGTTTATCAAGGTGCTCCTCCTCCTCTCCATCTCCTGCTTAGGCTCAACCCGACATGGGAGATTATCGGGAGAATTTAAAATAATGCATATAAAATCCAGGCAAGCTCAATACATCAGAGCTGTTCTTGCTTACTGCTTGTAAGACCTCTCTCTCTAGCACAGCAGAGACAACTAAACAGAATAACCAAAAGGCACAAAAGAGGGAAAACAGACACCAACTAGGTTAGTTCTTAGAAAGTTTTAACAAGAGCTGTGAAAACCAAAGAGAACTTCTACGATTCCTGCCTCTTCAACCCAGGAATTGAGTCCAGGAGTTGGAACGGACAGATTTAAGTGTCTTTGTTCAGAAATTTGAGAAAAACAAAGCCTGCACACTTTCCCGCTGGGCCCTCCATGCCGTGCACTCTCTGGGTGCCAGAGGTGGATGCATCTTGGGTAAGGGTCTCTGGGTCCTCAGGTGGCTTCACAGACCAGGTCTCCAGCCAGCGCTGAGAGCCTCCCTCATTCATTCCTGACTTGCTTCCCGGCCATCGGCTGGGGCTGGGGCAGAGGGTAGTTTTCTCCCGAAGTGGTTCAAATACAGTTCTGTGCAGCTGTGTGGATGGGTCAGTAGCAGCATCAAGTAGCTTTTGAGTTCACCTCTAGTTTCTTGGCTGCTGTCCATTTTCCAGCTGTTGCCAGTTGCAGAGAACATTGGTTGGGCACAGAATTCTTCCTGCCAGACATTTTTTATTTTTTTCTTTGAAATCAACAGCCTGGCATTGAAGCCACTTTGGGAAAAGGAAAGCAGGCTGTGAGGATGCAAGTGTCTGTGTGGGAGAGGGTCCCAGTCCAAGCAGACAAACACACAAAGTAAATGGCCCTCGTCCGGTACGGCGAGGAATTCCTAGTGTGGACATCAGAGTGTGGATGCTCCCGAAAGAAATCCAGTGAGGACCAGGGATCCTCCAGACAGAGAGACCCCTGAGACCACCTCTGCTCTGCCTCCCATGTGCACCCTCAGCCAGAGTGCCGTCTGGCCTGTAGCTTGCCCTAAGAAGTTGTTAATTAAAAGAAAATCAATGCATTTACATTATTTCTCTTTCCGAAATACTGATTTTATAGCATTCATGTATTTGTGACTGTGCAGTTTATTATTATAATATTAAAAATATCTAATATAAGGTAGAGAAATTTCCCCTCAGTCTAATCTTAAAAGAAATTTCCTTGTTATTTACATGTGTGTTTTACCACATTTCCTTGATATAGTCTTTAAAACCCATATTGAGATTTCAGTTGGTATGAAAATTAATACAAGATTAATTTTGGAAGAATTTTTGCCATTCCAGTATGCCACCTGCTCATTAAGGATCACAGTATATTTTTCTTATAATTCAAATATTCTTTTAACCTCTCAAGAGCAGTTATATTTTTTTAAAGTTTTCTAATTCCTAGTTTATTTTTGGTTGGATTTATTTAAAGCTATATTATTTCATAAGATTAAAAAAATGGTGTTGTGAATTGATTCTCTTGCAATTATATTTCTAGTTTTTGCTGGTATATAAGAAAGGATTTTGGACTATTTCCTTGGTTTTAGCTGCAGAACTGAACTTTCTTGAATGTTCTGAGTTTATTTTTAATCTGTTCTGTAGGATTCCTGGGAGGATTGAACGACATATGAAATGGTTAGCACAGTGTATTTTACATATCGTAAGTCTCAATAAATACTCACTGTCGTCCTTCCTGGGCTCCGTCTCTTCCTTGTTATGATGCCTCTACGATTCCTGCATGTATAAGGGTCCTTTTGAGCCACTCTTTTTGATAATTGTAGTTCTTATTCTGTTCCAGATACTTTTACTTTGGCTAGAACTTCAAAGGCATTTTAAATAATGGTGATTTTCACAGTAGCCAGTAAGGAAGCAGCTCATCTCATAATTTCTGTTTTCTCAAGAGGTTTTTTCCTTGGGAGTATATTTTTTAATTTTATCACATTTTTCTAAGTGTCTTGATGAATCTTGAACATGATTTTATATATTTATATATTTCCTAATGTTTTCGTGTCCTTAAATTTGCACTTAGTCATAGGGTAATATATTTAATGTTATATTGACTTAGGTGTGCAAGTAATTTAGTTAGAATTTTTGTGTATGTCATACAAGCAAATGGAACTACAGTCTTATTCTTCTGTCATTTTAGGTTTTAGTGTTAAAGTCAGCTCCATAAAATGGATGGAAGAAACCTTTTATTTCTTTCAGTGCTTTGAAATTCTCTCTCCCCTACATCTCAATAATTGATACAACTATGTACCCAGTTATTCAAGCAACTTAGGTCTTACCTAATTTTGTTGATTATAATATACCATGTCTCTTGTCATTGCTCATGGACTAGCAAGAAAGAAGAAAAAGGCTGTCTATTAAACTGTGACTGAAAGAAATCTTGCAACTTAGAATTTTATTTTTATTTCTTATAGTCCATTGAGGTCTCCTAAGACAGTTTTTAATCATGTTGTTTTTGTACACAGGTATGTACACACAAATAGTCATCAATGTAAGGAATTCCTAAATTTTCCTCACACTTAGAGTTCCACCCTTCCGCCTGTCTTTGGCTCTGAGACATTTTTGTGCACACAATGTCATCCATCAAGAATGGTGGCAGAGCCGGCAGAGCCGATTAGCAGGGGCTCCGCTCTGGTCTGAGCATCTTCCCTCTTGGCTGAAACCATTTTGCAAATTGTGCTTTGCACACATGGCAACAGCACCCGCGTCAATGCCACCTTCTGTGAGTTAGGCAGTGGGTCCAGATACATGCTAACTTGAGAGCTGTCAAAGCTGGAAAAAGTTCGTGTCTTAGTGTGAATGAAAGCCAACGCCTGAGCTTTCTCTATCCTTCACCCTCCACATCCAGACCATGAGCAAGTGCTTTCAATTCCATCTCAATTTATATTTTGTGATTATTATGTCTGCTCAGCTCAGGCTACTCCCATGGCCTGTCCCTAGGTCCTGTGACTTTCATCTGGACAGTGACACAGTGTCTGGGCATGTCCCTGTCTCCCCTCGGGCCCCTGAGGGTCTCATCTTCCTGTGCTCACACAGTTTTCCTCAACTCCTTTTGGCGACCTTGCATCCCTGAGGGTCTGGCTCCCTCCCAGGTGTCGTATTTCATTTCCCCTGGATATGTCTCACACTTCCAACTCTGGAGAATACTCTTTCTTTCCATTCCTGACGTCAGTAGCACATTCCCATCCTGTGGCGTCAGCATAAATCTCATTTCTTCAGAAGAATCGTGTGGCTCTCTTTCCCAGCTCAAACCCTTGCTCTTTCCAAATACTTTCATTCCGAGCACAGATTGAGGTTCGCTTTCCATTCTGCACCTCCTTGAGGCTGCCCTCCTTTTGTCCTGTTTCCTGAGCCCTCAAGGTTTCCTGTGGCCTCTGCATCTAGGGGATGTGATAGGGAGACAGAGCACTATCCCAGCACTCCCACCGGCACTCAGATGGCCAATTCTGGACTACCCAGATCACTCCAGCCCAGCACACAGCGTTGTCCTGCTGTCCTAGATCTGTTTTCTTACTCTTGTGGGTTTCTGAAGAGCCATCTCTAGGTATGACGTGGCTCTGTGTACTGGCTGGACCATGGTGTATTTGACCAGGGCTGGACATGGGGTCTAGGCTTATCCAAACCACGGATGGTCAGTGACTGATGAAACTATCTTCCTGAAAAAACTGGTGGAAGAGACAGAAAGGAGAGGTGCTCTACGCAGAAATGCGAGCTGAAAAGTCCCAGCAAAGCTCTGTGGTGTTAGAGTCAGTCCACAGGCTCAGAAAGGTCCTGCAGGCTGGGTAGGGACGGAGCGGATCTTCAGGGACAGCACAGAGGACACTGCTGTCTTTGAGGTGTTGGGGGAGGAAGTGGGGAGCGAAGCCAAGAGGGCAGAGGCACTGCCTTGGTCACAGGCGTCTGTCCTTTCACCCATTTTACACGTGGACCACCCACACCTCCACCCAGTACATGCCCAGGTCACCTGCAGCCTGTGAATCCAAGTGTGGACCTGCATCTGAGGGCACCTCCCTGTTCCTCTCTCCTCCCTGAACTCCATGCTCCTCAGAGCCCTGTGTCCCTTGGCATATCCTCTGATCCCAGCTGGGCTCCCAAGCTCAGTAAGCACCCAGCACACTGGTGGATCACTAGGTCCATAGTGTCCTTGGGCTGGGGACCCTGCTCGCACCAAAACTAGCAGAGGAGGTGAAGTACATTGCCCTCAGGAAACTCTCTTCTTCATAGCTGGAAGCCCTCTGAGAGACATCCACAGCATCCCTCCTCGTTCCACCCCTGCCCACCATGTTGCACTTGGAGAGCCCACATCCAGGGCCAGAGCCCCTCTCGGTCCAGTCTTGCCCCATTTCTCCCTGGGAAGAGTGGCTTGTGTACCTGTGGACCTGGAAAGGCAGTGATCAGAGGGGTGGCAGGGCTTAGATGCCATGGAAGCAGGACCCTCAGGAGCTACAGCTGCTGCAGCTGTTGGGGCTACTGGGAGCTGCTGGGTGGGCCCCAGGTCTCCTATGTGATCCACATGGTCTGGCCCTGCAGCACCCAGGTCCCTCCAGCATTTGCTATTGAATTTTTTTCTTTTCTTCATCCATTCTGAGTCTCTTTATAGTTAATGAAAATTCCTGATTCTGAAACAGATTAACTCAGATTGATTCCTGGTTTTTATTTTTCATTTGTTTTCTAACATGCTTTTGGGTTTCATCTTCTTATACCCTGGAACCCATGGTCCAGCTCACAATTCTTTCATTTATTTTGCCACCTTGGAGCCAGTAGGAAAGTACATTCCCATTTTTAAACAGGTTACATTTATTAGAAAAAAAAATCAAGCACTGTTTTTTTCAGAGAATCTCCCTTTCCTGCTTGTTTCATGTAAGCCAAATGCAATTCATTTTGTAATGCAAATGCTCCTTTTTTGTTCTTCCAGAAAATTATACAGGGTAGATGAGGTTCCAGAATCTTCAGTAGTGTGGAAGCAAAGCCTGCACAGGTCATAACACAGAGAGAAGATATGGCCGTGGAGGGACAGGCTAGGATGCTAGAGGCTGTTAAGAGTCTGATTAGGGCAGGGCCAACATCATCCCAAAGGGAGAAAAGTGAAAGCATTCCCTCTAAAATCTGGAGAAAGATGAGGATGCCCTCTTTCACTACTTCTATTCAACATCATCCTTAAAATGCTAGTCAGAGCAGTTAGAGAGGAGAAAGAAATTAAAGGGCTACAAATAGGAAAAGATGAACTTAAGCTACCCATATTTGCTGACAACATGATTCTATATTTAGAAGACCCAAAACACTCCACCAGAAAACTTGTAGAACTCATAAATGAATTCTGCAAAAAAGCAGGATATAAATATTAACACCCATAAATCAATTGTGTTCCTTTCCTCAGTGATGAATCAACTGAAAGAGAAATTAGGAAAAATATTCCATTCATAGTAGCCTCAAAAAATATTTGGGACTCATCAACAAAAGAGGTAAATGACCTCTACAATTAAAACTACAGTCCACTAAGGAAAGAAATTGAAAAAGACCTTAGAAGATGGAAAGATCTGCCAAGCTGTTGGATTGGCAGAATTAACATTGCCAAAAAGGCCATACTACCCAAAGCCTTAAACAGATGTAAGACAATTGCTATTAAAATCCCAATGATATTCTTCATAGAAAAATAAAAAGCAGTCTTGAAATTCATTGAGAAAAATAAAAAATCCCAGAATAACCAAAAAAACCTTAGCAAAAAAAAAAAAAAAAAAAAAATGAGGCATCACAACACTAGACCTTAAACTATACTACAGAGCAATAGTAACAAAAACAGCATGGTATCGGCATGACAAAAGACAGGTAGACCAGTGGTATAGAATAGAGGACACAGAGACAAACCCACATAAATACAGTTATCTCATACTAGACAAAGGTGCCAGAAACATACTGGAATATGAAGATAGCGTCTTCAACAAATGGTGCTGGGAAAACTGGAAATTCATGTGTTGCAAAATGAAATTAAACCCTTGTATCTCACCCTGCACAAAACTCAACTCAAAGTGGGTCAAGGATTGAGATAATAAATCAGAAACCCTGCACCTAATAGAAGAAAAAATAGGCCCAAATCTAAATCATGTCAGCTTAGGAACTGACTTTTTTAACAAAACTCCTGAAGCACAAGTAGTAAAATTAAGAATCAACAAATGGGATGGAATCAAACCAAAAATCTTGTTCACAGCAAAGGAAACAATCAATAATGTGAAGAGCAAGCCTACAGAATAGGAGAATCTTTGCCATCCACACTTCAGATAGAGCATTAATCTCCAGGATATTTAAAGAACTCAAAAAATTCAGCACCATAAAACCAAATAACCTAATAAATGAATGAGCAAAATAACTGAATAGATACTTCACAGAGGAAATATGATTGGTCAACAAATAAATGAAAAAATATTCAACATCTCTAGCAGTTAGAAAATGCAAATTCAAACTATACTGACATTTTATCTCACTCTAGTTAGAATGGCAATTATGAAGAATACAAGCAACAATAAATATTGGCGAGGATGTGGGGAAAAAGGTACACTCATATGCTGCTGGTGGGACTCCAAATGGGTGCAATCATTATGGAAAGCAGAATGGAGAGTCTTCAGAAAACCTGGAATGGAACCACCATTTGACCAAGTTATCCCACTAGTCAGTTTTGTACCCAAAGGACTTAAAATCAGCATCCTACAGTGACACAGCCACATCAATGTTTAAAGCAGCTCAGTTCACAATAGCTAAACTATGGAATCAACCTACAAGTCCTTCAAAAGATGAACAGATAAACAAAATGTGATATATGTACATACACACACAGTGGAATACTTTACTCAGCCTTAAAGAAGAAAGAAATTATGGCATTTGTCAGTAAATGGATAGAACTGGAGACTATCATGCTAAGTAATATAAGCCAAATCCCCCAAAAAACAAAGGTCAAATGTTCTTTCTGATATGTGGATGCTAACTTACAAAAAGCGGGAGATAAGGGAAGAATAGTAGTTTGGACAAAGGGAAATGAAGCGAAGGAAGAGGGAATGGGAATAAGAAAGATGGTAGAATGAACTGGACATCACTTTCCTATTTCAACATATGAATATGCAACCAGTGTAACTTCACATAATGTACAAGAAGAAGAATGGGAAGTTGTACTCCTTGCACGTATAATATGTCAACATACATTCTACTGTCATGTATAACTAATAAGACCAAATTAAAAAATACATGATGTTGGAATGAAAGTTAAAAATATTCACATAGGTATACATTTCCCACTTTAAAAAATAAGAGTGGGGTTAGGGGAATGCAGGCCATTTGGGTTTGCTGACGGGCCTAACCCAAAGGACAAGCGAAGTCTCCCCATTTTCAGGGCAGAAGCTCATTGACACCTTTCAGCAGGTGCGCTCTGTGCAGAACCTGACCTGCACAGGACCGGGAGGGAGGAGTGTGGTCTGCCTGGAGAGGTCGCCCCGGTGTCCTAAACCTGGCAGGAGGGATTTTAAACAGATTCACATTGCAAAGGGCTCCTGAGCAAAGGGAGGTCTCAGAGTGAGAAAGCAGCTTGTTCACGTTCAGCCCGGCTGAGGGGACATCCAGGCCTCTGTCAATAGAAGCCTTTGGGGACAGGGCGATAGGTGTGTGAGTGAGTGTGTTTAGACGTGGACGTTGCATGGCCTTTGGACATCTGTGATATGCGGGCCGGCTGGTGGGGAGAGGCAAGGCCCCCTGCATTCCGCGCCCTCTCCAGGTGGCACTGTCCTCGGGCAACTCCTACTGGCAGGTCAGGTAACCATGGCTGCATCCCTGCGGTGACATGGCATCAGCCAGGATGTGACTGAGCTGTTTCAGGGCACAGCACGCCTCGTCTCGGATCTGCAGTGACCCTGGGCTGCTCCTCGGGTGGGAGGTGGTAAGCTGGCTCAGGAGCAAGAACGCGAGGTGGCTGCAGTGTCCCGTGTGGGCCCAGCTCTGAGACCCGCTGCCCTGGGACCCTGCCAGCCACTCTGTGGGTAGCAGCAGTCTCTCACATCTATGGTGACTCTAGTGTCTTACATCAGACATCAGTGGGGAAGTGGGACCACAGAACTTCCAGCAGTAACTTTCACAAATGAAGGGAGACAGCAGGACTGGTGACCCTTAGAAAAAGGGCCACCTGTAAATCTCTGGACAAGAAATCCCTGCCCCTCAGCCAGCCAGGGGCAGGTAAGAAGGAATTTCCCCTTATTTGTTGCCCAGATTATCTCAACATCTTTCTGGGAAAAAATGGACCTTATGTGTAATAAAATCTGACAGCTGCTAACACTCAGTGTGATAGGTCTGTGATTGACAAGGCTCCTTATCCAACAGGCCCTCTACAGGGGAGCCCAGGCTCCTTCTAAGCTGTTCCTTGCCCTCCAGTGTGGGCAGCTGGTCGGCTCCATGCAGAGGGACTCTGCCTGCGAGAGATCTGTGGGATGCAGGGGTGACCTGGGCTTCTTCAGGAGGAAGGCCCAGGCAATGTGGGGGATCCCTCATCCCCGGGGATGCACACCTGGAGAGCAGAGGCACTGGGTAGGGACTTCTCTGGTGTGGTGCAACCACGTGTCTCCTGACAGTGGAGTGGTAGGCCCGCTCTGGGAGCGCAGACCACTGGGCTGCCTGGATGGCTGGGTGTGTCCACAGGAGGGCCTGGGCTTTCCCAGGGACACTCTGCTCCCTCCTGCCTCCTGCATATTAAGAACAGATTTCCTGGGGCCATAGATTTCAAAATTTTTAAAATTGGTGGTGTTGACTCCAGAAACCCCAGGCCCCTGTCTGGAGATCCCAGGGAGAGGTTCCTTTGCTGGCGATTCCAGAAAAAAGCTGTTTTTTGATGTCCTGCACAAGAGGTGATCTTGTTGCATTCTTTCAAATCCACCTTCTTTACAACAGTGCAGGTCTAACACGTGAGCCTGGGATCATCCTTCAACCAGGTTGACAGACGCGCAGGCTCAGAAGGGAACAGTAGAACTGGCCGCATTGCACACAGCACTCTCTTCCAAGATGAGTGCTTCCACCCGGCTGTTGTTCTGACATCGTTCTCTTCTGTCGTTTGCCTCAGGTTCCCGGAGTTGCGATGCCACTTAGGTGGGTGGCTGTGGCCTGCTGGGCAAAGGTGACCTGAGCCAGGAGAGAGGGAGCCAGGGTGAGATGGTGGGGGCTTAGCTGGGCACAGTGGTGAGGAAGTGAGCCTCTCCTCTCAGAGGGATGGGAGGACCATTTGCCAAGATGAGAGACCTCAGGGGAGAAACTGAAATGTCTGAATGCTGACATTTGATTCAAAGGCAGTTATAGGCACTCTGGTTGGAAAGGCCCTGCTCTTCTTGGGTGTGCCTCTGCCATGCAGGGGTGAGACCTGGCGAGGGTGTGGATGGGCCTGAGTCACCAGCAGCTGCAGGAAGGTCGCCAGGAGGATCCCCTACTTGGCTACTGGTTGCAGAAGGCATTCCAAGGTCAGTGGAGCACAAAGTATTAAGATCCAATAAATTCAGTGTGTCAAAAAGAACATCCTTCATCCTGAGATCAAGGTCAGCCAAAACTTGTTATAGAAATGCCTTGGTGTAATAGGAGTTTGCTGTTCTCAGTTTGGCTCCTGGTTTGGAACGAGTTGTCACATCGCAGGACTCACTACACAGCCTGGTTTCTGCTTCCCAGGCCTGGCTTTCTCCAGCCTGTGGGCCCTCAGCTTTCACCCACTCTTCCTGGGAAGCCAGGGAAGCCCCTCCTGTGTGAGTGCCATTATCTACTGAGGTCTTATGGCTCACCCTGAGGCCCACCCAGCCCTGCACCTGGGGACTCTGACCTGGCCTCCCCCACACCAGCACCCGTCCTTATCACCCTCCTCCTGAGTGGCCGCCATGATGCTCGTGACTTCTGGTCTGCAGGGTCCTGCCTTCGTTGCCTCCTTGCAGCTGGCTCTCCTGGCACTCTCCTCTCAGGGTCACCTCCCTTGCCCTGCTCAAGGTGGCACACGCCAGCCTGCCCCTTGCTAGGTGTCACTGAGCCCTCGTCCTCTGTGGCCCTCGGGATGTTCAGGATCACGTTCCTTTGGCTGCTTCCTTCTTCTTCTCTGTCTCACTCTGATCTTCAGTGGAGAAGTGGGGGAGTGGGGGCCTGGTCACTGCAGGATGTCCAGTGTCGTGCAGCACACCGGGCGCAGCCAGGAATCAGAGCTCGTGGAACCAATGAGCCAGTGGAATGGGGACATGGCGGGCTGGGCCTGGAGCAGAGGTCTCGGCTTTGCCGTGCGTCACATTGACAGGTCTTCACCGGGTAGGACGGGCTGCTCACTCTCACTTGGCAAACTCTGGCACTCCATCAATGGAAGATTTAATCATTAAAAAAGCATCTGTTTTGCTTTGATTTGGTGGTGCCCTGCCCATGCTGGGCCAGCGCTGCACCACTGAGCTATTTCCCAGCCCAACACAGTCTTTTTAAAATGCTTTTATGCTATCGGCAGACCAATGACACGAATGTGACCCAGACAGCACAGTGCACACGCAGAGGCAGAATTCACAGGCATCCTTGTGATTGAGCCTCGTGTAACCCACACTTTCAGGAAGGCGTTGTCACTGTGTGCGGACCACTGCCCGCCGTCAGTCATGTTGAGACGGACACGGTACCACATTTCTTTTTTTTAAATTTCTTTTTTATTTTTACAGACTGCATTTTGATTCATTGTATACATTTCTTTCATTTTACTCTTGTGGTACGCAACCAATCCACCGATTTATTAAATGTCATTTAAAAAATCACTATTTTCTGGGTACAATGTTACACAAGAAAATCACTGGTCAAAAAGAAAAAAAAAATAGACTTGATCCTCTTTCTCAGGAAGCTTATATCTGGTGAGGGCAGCCACCGAAAAGAGAATCACAGCATGGTAAGCGATGAGGCAAAGCTCCGGATGCATGGGGGACTGGAAGAGGGGTCCTGTTTCAGGATGCTCTTGGGGGGTGACCCTTCCACTTGGGGTGGAAGGTGGGCAGGAACAGCCAGGCCAGTCCAGGGCAGGGAGGAGGGAGTGAGTACTGCAGGCCCAGAGGCTAAGGTGGGTGGGGACAGGGTGCCGGGAGGGGAGACAGGCTGGAGAGCTTGCTGGAACTAGGAGTTGCCATCAGGGGTTTAGATTTTATCCTCCAGGAAATTGAGGCTTTAAGGTGTAGGAGTGACATGACATCATATAAAGCATTCTGAGAGTACATTTCTTAGTGGAGAGATTACATCCATTATCCCCACCCCTGCATCCAGCAGTTAATTCTGGCATCCCAGGAGATTATTGCAGCTGTTCTTTGAAGACCTAGTTTTGCAGTGGCTGGTTAGCTCCCGGTACCTCTGGCCTTGGCATTGGCAGCATTTCCCAATGAGGCTGGTGTTCTTGGTCATCTTGGTTTGAGGTCATCTGGAAGTGAGGCCATCTCAGTGTGCCTGCTCTTCTGTGGGAGTTCCAGGTAGAATTCCCAGTCTTCACATTCACATTTTCTTCTTGGAGATTGATACAAGCACTCTTGAGACTCTGTTTTAAAAATTTTATTTGTTCTAATGAGTTGCTCACGACAGTAGAATGTTATTTATTGATTATGATCAACATCTGCACAGGAGTCAGTCTTAATTTTATACACCACAGAGTACAAATTCTTTTTCTGGAAAGTTTATGGTTTTATTAAGAGGAGCAGATATCCTAATTATTAAATACAGTTGTCTTCTCCTTAGAATAACAGTGTTCCTGCATTTGTGTCAGTATCAGAGTGTTAATTCTCAACCCTGCAGATACTATTTATCACATAAAATATATGACACTAAAAGTAGCTTGGAAGTTTCCAGAATTTTCCTCTCCACCTCCTCCACTTGCAGTGATGGGCATCCCCTTCAATGGGGATAGTGCTCTCACTCTTCCCTCCTGAAGTCTGCAGATCCGTCCCCACCACAGGAATGCAGCGAGCTGTCACCACGGAGGTGTTTTCTGCAGCAGGTCGGCATCCGTCACTATGATTTCAGCCTTATGCAACTCCTTTGCAGGGAAATTGGGATTGCGGCTGCTGCTTCTCCGTGATTCTGTTTTCCCTTTGATGTTTTGCACACTCTGTGGATTCAAAGGAGCTGTCCTGAAAATAAAGCTCCAAACCCTAAGTGGCAAAGGGTGACAGTGAGGAGGTGGCTGTAAGGACTGTGAGAGAATGAGTGCCTGCTCTGTTTCTCCGCCAGGACAGACAGAGCACTAATGGAATCTTGCGGAGACCACGTCATGCTGTGAACCACGTGCTCCAGGAGCTGCAGCTGCCTGGTGATGTTTCTGTAATCCTTAATATTAAGGAGAATTCTACCCATTTTTAATAGTAAATCAGAGGTCAACAGAACACTAACTGGCTTTTCGTTGGTGGGAAAATGGGATTGCAGGCTGTCTTCCCAGTGATGAGCTGTGGGGGACATGGGACAGCTCTGGTCCTGGGACTCAAACTGCAATACTTAGGCTGGTGCTGGGACTCACTCCATTCAAAGGAGCCTGGAAGAGGCGAGCTTATTCCCGTATAGACAGCATGCCGATGGCTGAGGACGTGTTGCTGAATGAGAAGAAAAACCAAGACCATTAAAGATGAAGACAGAAGTAAGACTGAAGTAGTGAAAACGCACAAACTGGAACTACGGGACCTACCAGGATAGGTCTTGGAATCAGAGTGAAGCCGAAGGTGAAGAAGGGAGTTTTTCCTTTTCCCCTTAGGTAGGAAATCTTTGACCCAAACACCTGAGGTTGAGTAGAGATTTGCTGAACTGGAAAACCGTCTCAGGCAATGGGAGCATCCTGAATGCATGTGTGACGCTCAGGTGGGAACATGCAAGCTGGCACCGAGCTGGGAGGGTGGCATGTGTTTATGTCGCTGTGTGGTCCAATCAAAATTCCTGCTTCAGAGAGGCCTTTCCTAGGAGGCCACTGTTTTCCACTCTGCTGTGGGAATGCTGGGTTCCTGCAGAGCCAGGAGCAGGGTGGGCAGGCAGAGCCGGGAGGGGCACACCCTGGGAGGGGGCTGCTGCCATCCGAGTGCAGGGCTTTCTCTTCCACATTTAGAGATTCTAGAAGAGGCTGAAACAGTGTAAAATGCCATTTGAAGACAAGATTTTACTGCCAGTAAAGCCACCGACTTAGGGAAACCGGGCTTTATTGACCTGGACAAAATGAATATAAAGGACTTTCTGAGCTGGTGATCTTTTTTCCCCAATACCCAAGAGGAGAGGGATTGCCTAAGCACAAGTGCATCCTAATACACGGAGGAAGGATTCTGTAAGGGTTCAGAACAGCAGTTTCAATTCTTGATAATTGCCACAAAAATCCCAGAAAGTACCCTCTTCTAAATAGGGTCCTGGGACTCTTTGCTAGGCTTGTATTCCAGGCAACAAAACTGAGGTGCAGATAATGAAGACAGAAGCTGTAGAAAGGCATTTTGGATTCTCGGTAGAGGCAGGTGAATCTTCGGGTGACCTGTACTGGTGTGCTGTCCCCCTGGCACTTGGTGTACAGCAGTGCTGGCCCTGGCGTGGAGCCCTGCACACACAGTGGGATGGAGTCACAGGGGGTCAGACAGACCCGGCTGCGGTGCTGACTGGCAGGTGTTAATGTAGGACACTCCATCGGGCAGTGGGTGGCAGAGGTCACCATGCGACAGGGGTGCAATGTTTGCCTCATCAAGAGGCTCTCGACATTAAGTGGGGCAATAGAAGGACTGAGCTTACCTCTGCACCTTGGCTGGCTGCAAACCCTTATCAGTGGTCCCTATAGGGCCCAGACAAGTGGACAGAATGCAATGCAGGGCTAGTCATTTCTGATCGACTAACAAGCAAGAGTATGTAAAGAATAACCCAATGCGCCTGGTACTAGTCAGCGTTTGATTACTATAAAAATACCTGAGAAAGAGTACTTATGAAAAAAAGAATGCTTATTTAGAAATTCAAGGGCATGGCACCTTCCTGAGTTCAGTTCTGGAGAGAGCCCACAGTGGGTGGCAGATAACAAGTGACAGTGGCAGAAGCACATTTGGGGGCCAGCAGTCACATCTCCAGCTGGGAGAACAGAAGATGGAGGAGCAGTCTTTCTCCTTTTCCAACAATTGTCTCACGAGATGCCGGGGTCCAGCCATAGCACAAGGGTCGTGGTGCTCTCTGGTGAGTGGGGTGGCTTTGGCGAGGTGGAGAACAGAGCAACACAGACTCAGTGATCTGAGGCTAAGTTCTGTTCTAACTTTATTTTTTCCACACACCATTTTTATATATTAACTTCTAGCTTGAGTACGATATCTTGAGGCCACACAAAAAGAAACTGACGCAAACTACAAGACAACAGGCAAAACGTATTAGCAGATTAAATATTATCAACTCTCCATAATGTTTTTAAGTATTCTTCTATATAATCTTTAACTAGTTCTACTTTCTATATTACTGGGAACATCGTGCACAGAAGCCATTTCTATGAACAACATGTAAGTTTACACTATGTGATTAATAACTAGATTAACAGGAACAATAGGGAGTTTCTTTCTGAACTTTTTCTGGATCATTGAATAACTGAGCTGCTTTAGGCCAATTAGGAACGGTACACCTCCTACTTTTGCCCTGTAAGCATTAGCCTGTCCTGCCCAAGAAAGCTGTTCAGAGCAGCTAAGCAAACACCAGCGTTTTACATATTTTAAATATTCTAAAAAGGGGAGATGAACTTTCCATGTACATTTTTCATTATAATATACTTGATGCCAACCAAGGTGTATTCTGCCAGTGGGAGATAAAGGGGGTCTAAATCTAAGGGACCAGAAGCTGGTTTCCTAGGAGGATACCATAGTTTTCCATTAACCAAATAAGCATGACCAAATGCTGTCTGAATTGTTGGAACTATTTTTCTAGCCTTAACAACTTTGTTTGTGACTTATTTGTCTGGAGTTAAGGTGGGGACAACGTGTTTTTCTGCCCTAGGTCATCTGGGAGTAGTCACCATCCGCAGTGCCATTTAGCATAAGTTGCTGGAAATGAGCATAGCATTCTTTCCAAGTTATACTTTTATCACCCCAGAACAAGGGCCTTTCTTGGTTATATCCAGTATAATTAGCTGTTTGATTCTTGTGTTTTAAATCCCCTAAGACCCTAGAATTCCCAGAAATCCAATATAATATTCCCAAGCATAGGCAAATTAAATAAGACAACAGGAAACAGCGGCCCCAATTCCCAGGAAGATGAGACCTTGCAAACATCTTTATAACTCAGTGGAATCCTTGTCAAGCACTGAGGGGAATTGAAGAGGGCGCAGCAACGAGAACTCAAGGGGCGGCGTGTGAGCTGTCTCCTGCCTCCAGTGCCTGAAGGACCAGGAGCTGGGCTTACTTCCCAATAGCACCACACTGGGGCCAAACCTCTAAACACAGTAGGACCTTCCAACGCACCAACCTTACAACCCTTTAGAGATACATTATACTTTATGGCACGTTTTTCAGTGAGTGTTCAGACCTCTCCATGTGAGAAGAGTAGACTTCCCTGCCCTAGGGATGCTGGCAGGCCACGCAACTCCCTCTGGAACATGAACAGCTGTGACAAGCCAGTGTTGTGTGACAGAATATTTGAATGCATTTGTGTGATTTTGTTGGGCCTTTTCTGTTCCCGTGCATGGGAAGGGCGTTCCTGGCTACCCACCCGCTCCTCGATCCTGGTATGGAATGTGGCGATGTGGAGCACACCTGAACCCCGAGGGTACCGTGGATCATGGCCTCCAGCCAAGCCACAAAACCACAAGAGAGCAGAAAGTGTTTAGTCATAAATCACTGAAATTTGGAGGCCGTTTGTTTGGAGGCAAAATTTGATAACATATCTATACTATTTCTTATGATTCCAAATAGAAAGAAATGTTTAGGAGAGAAATGCATAAGAAAAGGATTATAAGCCACCAGCCTTTGAAATTTGACTCTCAGTTCTAGTCGTCTCCCAGCATGGAGCAAATCCATGAGTCTTCTGCTGTGAGGACTTTCCGAGCTCATTTTGAAGTAGACGCTTCCATGGTGCCCAAACACTAAAAGCCACATTTCAGGGAAAATATAGGCTCCCAGAACAAAACCACCTTAATCACTTGTGTTGACACACTTGAGACATAGTAGAAGAATTTGGATATTGAAATCATTGTTTCTAAAATGAAAAAATGATATGTCTATCCCCTGGATTGTGGTGATAAAAATATAACATGTTTAAAATCTCTGTTCCTAAATGCCAAAAAATCATAATAGTATTTCTATGCCATTTGGTAGGACTTGGTGGGTCTGTGCATCTACCTAGTTTATTCTGTTTTTATAAATGTTTCCTCTTTCCTTGCATGAAAATTCAGCATAACTTCAATGATCTGCCCCATGTTGAATGATCTTGGAATTACACTGCCTTTAAGTTTGCCATTCCATAAGGAGAGGACTCTCAGGCTGCTCCATACTCAGATGTGTAGTGAGGACCATCTTCAGTTATTTTGTTTCCTCCCCTGTGAGGATGTGAGGTCATTTCCTTAGAGTGGTTTACCTCTGTCTTTTCCAACACATTTCCACTTCTCTTTTTATTTAGGAAGTCCTGCATATTCCATTATGTAAGAATGTACCTATAGCATGAAGCAGGCAATCTACAGGATGACTGACCCCGGGGTTGCATGTGTGCAAGGTGAAGGCAGGGGCAGCCCCACTGTGCGCACACATTTCCTCAGCAAGTGGCAGAGCAAGTGAGAAGACACTTTCTTACCTTTGCTGATAGATGCACTGTTGAGATTCTAGAGTTCTTTCACGTCCTGCTACAAAAGTGAGCACTATTTACCACTCCTTCTAAGTGCATAGGCTGAGCAGCCTCTAAATAAATTCAATAGCTTATTCTAGGACCAATTAGAATCAGCTTCAGTTTTCAAACTATTCATAATTTGGGATAATCTGGAACCAAGTTATCTTGGTTATTATGTGAATTTTTAATCCAGACAAGTAAATAACAACTTTATAGGAAAAGAAACAGGATCATAGGAATCAAATTTCAGAAACAAGTGTATAAAATATTTATTCTTAAAATGCTGGAAACATGCTCCTCAAAGACAGCGGGGAAAGTAATGAGAAAGAGATGCTCACGGCCCAACACGTGCTTGCTGAGAGGGTGGTGAGTGAGCACTGTGCACCCAGATGCCACCTGCTGTCCTTGGACTTGGAATGTGTGTCAACGAGAGTGTGATGTCACAGCAGCATCCTGACCTATTTGACCTTTGAGAACAGAAAGTCGACATAACTTCAGAACCATAGGATCACTTCACTTACCTTCTGTTATGGTTTAGACGTGAGGTGTGCCCCCCCAAGTCCTGTGTAAGATGATGCAAGAATTCTCAGAGGTGAGATGATGATCACCGAAGTTGTAACCTATCAGTGGATTAACCCACTGATGGACTGCCTGCGTGCTAACTGTGGGCAGGTAGGGCATGGCTGGAGGAGGCTGTCAATGGGGGCGTGACTTTGGGGTTTATGTTTTGTCCCTGGTGAACAGAGCTCTATTTTCCGGCTGTCATGTGCTGAGCTGCTTTCCTTTGTCACACCCTTGCTCCACCAAGATGTTCAGGCCCAGATTATGGAGTTGGCCCCCCAAGGACTGAACCCCTGAAATGTGAGTGAAAATAAACTCTTCTCCTCTAATTGTTCTTACCAGGCCTTTTGTTCACAGAAAATTGGACAGAAACAGCTTCCATTTTAACTGTCCTTGCAAGCCTGAGTGTAGCCAGCTCATCCATGCACAGAAGAGGACTCTCACTCCTGCGGATGTGTGCTGAAGTGTGTTGGTAATGCCAATCTACCAGTTTGTTCTGCGGTGATCCTCTTGCCTCACATACCATAATTATGCTCTTCAAAATACTACCTAGTATATGAATGAAGAAAGACCTCCGATAGATTCCCTCGATACCCTGGCCGCCGGCCCGCCTTGCTTCAGCATTCACTCCACAAACAGACTGTGCCTTCCCATAAGTTCAGGGGCCTGACGGGGGAAATGATCCAAAGGTAAAGCCTGGCCCGAGCCCTCACAGAAAGTTTGGCTTCAGAGTCAAAGTTTACAATCTAGGATGAGATTGAAAGAAATCAGAAAATTGTGACAGATGCATAAAATCTCTCAAGCTCGGGAAGGGAGGTAAAGTCATAAGCTGGGTTACAGCCCTGAATCCTGATTTAGTGTTCTCACAAACAGCGTCGTTTTAAAACCATGTGCCTTTTTAATACAAAGTGCCTAACAAAGGGCATATTTGATGTGTATATTTTGGGAAAATGCATTAAAGAGAAAATAAACATGTCTTCCATTACTTTGGGAAAAAAACAATGATAACAACAACAACAACACAACACAACACAACACAAGACATTTGTCAGTGGAACAAAGTCAAAAGCAAGGAGCAGAGGAGGAGCCCCCGGGCCTCCTGAGAGGAAGGAGGAGGCAGAGTCTACACAGAGACCGTGAGAGAGGACAGCGTGGATGTGAGTCTAGCCAGGGGTCGGTGTGGAGCTCGGGGACACAGCAGCCTCCCTGCCTCCCAGCCTCCTGAGATCTCAGAGTTCTTATTCTGGATTCGAGTGCTGGGGTCACCCACCCTCTAGGGCCTGGTGTCTTGGGGAAGTTTCCTAAACTCTTTGGGTGTGTTTTATCCATTCTTTTTGGTATCTCACCAGGAGTGAGAAAGGAGCAGTAAGTGACACACACCGATGTCGTCCTGAGGGAGGGTACACAGAGTTAGAGTCCAGAAGACGAAGAACTTGGGGCTGTTTGGAAATTCTTGCAAACAACTGATTAGGGGAACAAAGTCAGGGGTCCAGGAATCCTGGAGTACAGGGGACTAGGGTCCTGTGACCCTGTGACCAAGTTTGGACCACCTTGACCACACAGTGCTGTGGATGCCCTGCATGTTAATGGCTTAGTCTCCAGCATGAGGGCATGGGAGTGGGGAGGAGACCCTTAGGAGTGGGGTCCAGTGGAGGCGAGTGCCTGGGGGAGACTGCGGGACCCTGGTCTCTCTCCTTCTGCTTCTCGTCCATGGTGAGGGGAGCAGCGTGTTCTGACACAGCCTGCCCACCACAACAGCCCCAGAGCCATGGGGCTGAGAATCATGGACCTGAACCTCCAAAGCGGAGAGCCAAAGTGACCCTTCCTCCTTGTAATTGGATTGCCTCAGGAATTTGTAACAGTGACGGAAAGCTGACTAATACGCATGGCTACACAGGTTTGCATGAATAATAAAAAGGTGGCCGGGGACACAGCCAAACAGGCAGAAATCGTGATTCAAAGCTCACGATTTTGCTTTAGAAATACCACAGAAAATTTCGTCTAATTTCTGCAGTTTCAGCAGCAAATTACTAAATCAGCAGATAGAAAAAAAATGCATTTTGCCTGGTAGAAGGAAAAGGAATTGAGCTCAATCTCCAGTCAGAGTGGCTTTTTGATTTCTTTATCTCTATGTCTCCACACGGCATCAGATTTGACAGCGGGAAATAGAAATCTCTACAAATACAGACAGTTCGGTTGTTTTCTATCCTCACACAGATTTTCAAGGTCTGATTCAATCTCTGTCTTCTGGACAACCCATCTCTGAAGTCCGCACGTGTTCAAGGCTGTTGGGGCTACTTGGCCTAAAGGTCCCACAGCGAGCAAACCCCACTGTCCCACTGTGATGTCTTCCTGCGGGAGCCCTGAGAAGTGGGGAGGGACAGGACATCCCCTCACCTGTCCTGAGTCTGTGCTGGGCACAAGTAAGTGGGCAGTTCCCTGGCACCCCGGGGCGTCTGCCCAAGGAACCTTCCCTTGCCTTGTCCGTATTCTCATTTCCTGTAGCAGTTCTTACCACTTAGCACCATCCAGTGTTTCAGGCCATGACATCCGTGATTACCAGAAAGTCACCTGGTGTCTCTTTCTCACCCTCCCCTTAGAAGTCTTTGCCCCTCTTTACAGTTGACCTGCTTATAAGGGCACATGCAATCCTTACAGTAAGAGGCTCAATTCTCCTTTTTGAAAATAAGGGAAGAGACTTAGGCCCCCCCCGCTTTTCTTACAACATTTAATTTAGAAAACTTGAAATTGAGCCTGGTACATACCTGTCACCTCAGTGGCTTTGGAGGCTGAGGCAGAAGGATCTCAAGTTCAAAGCCAGCCTCTGCAATTTAGTGAGGCTTTGAGTAACTTAGCAAGACCCTGTCTTAAAGAAAAAAATATAAAAATAAAAAGGGCTGGGAGTGGGAATGTGGCTCCGTGATTAAGTGTCCTTCCGTTGTATTTCTGGTACCAAAACAAAACAAAACAAAACAAAAAAAACACTTGTAATTGGAAGATCTTTTTCTCTCTTTGAAAGATATATAAATCTTTCAAGAGACTAACTAAGTCTCTTAGCTTTGTTTAGTTTTTTCCCCAAGGAGCCTCTGTGGGGAGCTTTCCTGACTGGAGAGCTTTCATCTTTCATCCTTCATCTTTCATATTTTTTAACACTGTCCACACGTGTCCCTGAGCCTGTCAGCATCAGCCTGGATGCTGACTGCTTACTGTTTGCTAAATACAATTTATAAATTCCTGACTTAGTTCTTGCAACTCAATCAAGAAACATTTTATAAGCCACCATTATACAGTTGAGGAAATAAACATAAAAGTGTTAACTAGTTCTCCTAAAGCTGCTGAATTCAATTGCAGAGCATGTATTCCGAAGTCCATTCTGGGCTCCATAAACCCTGTGCTTTCCACGACTCCATCCTATTGCCTCTTAAAAATTTGTTTTTGAATCTTTTGAGTCTGCCTCCCAGTGGCCCAAGGGTGCCGTCACCTACAGGGAACTGAAGGCAGCGGGAGATCTTCAGAGCTGAGAAGCCTGACGGCCTTGACGTTGGGTGTCGGGATGCTACCACCGAGCTCCCTGAGGTCTTGGTGTGTTGAAGGGATAGATGACGAAACTAGCAACTGGGGAGGGCTGTGTGGTCACGATTAGGTGCCCGACACAGTGATAAGAGTTTTTATTGTTAATTCTCATATTAAAGTATGAGAATTTGAAATAAGGAGGGCTTTCTATTGACATCATGGAATTCACCTTAGGTTGAATAGATAACCTGTGGCAGGAAATTCATGTCCTTGCTATATTTTGGATCTAAAAATGTCTCCCAAAGAGCTCATGTGTTGACCATAGAGCAATGCACAGAGGTGAAAAGATTGTATTATGGGGTTCTGATCTTCTGAGTGGATTAATCCATTTAATGGACCAATAATTTGAATAGACTATTGGCTGGGTGGGGCATGGCTGGAGGAAGTGTGTGACTGGAGATGTGCCCTTAGGGACTGTATCTTGTCCCTGGATCCTCTCTTTCTCTCCCTACTTCCCATTCCCATGATCTGAGCAATTTTCCTCTACCTTGCCCTTCCACCATGATAATCTGGCTCACCTCAGTCCAAACCAATGGAGTTGGCTGACCTTAGACTGAACCTCTGAAACTAAGCCCCAGATAAACTTTTTCTCTTCTAAGTTGTTCTTGTCAGGTATTTTGGTCACAGTAATGAAAAGTTGACTAACACAGTTTTTAAGATCATTAAGAAAGATGATGACAACATTTCTTACCTGATCATAAGAATTCTGTGAGCACCAGGTACACAAGTTGATTATCACCTTTTCATTGGAGAGCCTTGTTCAATGTTTTCAATAAAAGGTCCAGGACTAATTTGTGAGAAGATGAGTCTGGGCATCTGCAGTAGAGGATTCTGAGTGACAAGGGGGCTTCCTGCCACCATGGGATGTATAAGATGGGATACACGCTGGGCTGTTGGCCTGAGGGAGTCCACTTTTCAACAGAATTGCTTTTTAGTCATGGTCTGAAAATAGTAGAGAAAGTCAGGGGTGCTTTGAGACCCTGGAAAGAAGAGCCTATTGGGAGGAATTGTGGGGCTGGTGGTGCTGTCATGGAAAGGCTGTGTGTTCAGGCTGGAAGATGAGGAAAGGGAGATCAGCTCAGGTCTGAAAGGAAAGGGTTTTCATTTTTATTTTGATGTTCACACTAGACCAGGACTGGGTGGATGGAGGGGTGTGTGTATGGTGGGCCGGTGAGCACGCCTGCAGGCCAGGTAGGGAGAGGGTGCTGGGAGCTGGGGAGGCTGAGCCATGGTGAGAACGGTCCAGGACAGGGGTGACTGACACAGCAGAGAGTCCCTGTGGGTGGAGGGAAGAACGGAGGAGGAGATGTTATGGAGGAGGTATCTGCAAGATGTAGGCTCTGCAGATCGAACCAGACCCCAGATTTGAAAAACTAAACAAAAATAACCTTCTTGTTTATAATTAGCCGGGAGCCAAGCTAATTAGTAAGCAAGATTATTTTAGATTGTAAGGAAAAGAGGGTTCTGTTAAAACGAGGAAAAGTTAACAGTTTATAATAGCCCTTGAAGGTGCTCTAGAAAAATCCATAAAAGTAACTAAAATGTAATTGCTGAGCTGCTGTGAGTCTTACTGGACTTGGACTTGGAAAGAATGAGTCTGTGGTGGTCCGTGGAATATTAGGGCTGAAATGTTTCTTGACCACAAACATCAGTTATAGGTCTCAGTTCACAGCGGAGACGCTGGCACCCAGGGTTGGGCAGGCAGGTCCAGCTCCTGGAGTCATGTGTTGGAGCCTCTTGGGTGCTGCATACTTTGGTCCTTGCTCTGTCCTTTCTGCGGTTTGAGTACAGAAAAATATTAAACAGGTGGTGACTGGTCTAGTTATATAATGTCATATAATGTTGATTTTTGAAGTTAATCAAAGGCACTAACGATTCTATACAATTCTCTGTCTATTTACATACTAAACATCCAAATAGCCCTGTCTACCGTGGTTTTAAATCCAGAACCATCTCCCAGCCTTTCTGTGCTAGGTGACATTATCTTTGTTGTTTGGATGGACAAGCTAAAGCATCTCACCCTCAAGTGAAAACTCTACCTGTAAACCCAGCCTCCCACACCAGCCAGGCCTTCTCCCTTTGCATTTAGTTCTTTGTTTTCTTTCCTGGGTGGGGAGGCTACATCCCCTCTGGTTTCAGAAGTTTTGCTAACAATTACTTGTGATCATGGCTAATGCTGTTGCTTAAAAATTTCTTGCTATTTACTTCAAGGACTCTTGGAAAAGGACTTTAAAGTCATGGAACAAAATCTCCAGTGGAATTTAAAGCAGAATCGGATGTTCAAATGTGCAACAAGCTGAGGTGCAGATTTGCAGTCAGGGCGTGGTACAGCCTTTGCATTGACTGAAGAGAAGGCCTGCAGCTGATGTGAGCTCCTTCGCTTCCTCTCGTGTGAGGCCCTGTGATAGGAAAGATCGGACTCCTCTATGCGCACCAAGGGGCTGGGTCCACCATTTGCCTAAGAAATAAAAGCAAACAACAATAGGCTTCCTTGATTATAATTGCTCAAGATGTTATGGAAATTGCTGATAATTCCACCAGCACGGAGATGATAATATCACAACCATTAGAGTGGAGATGCAAACTTTGAAATTAGCTTGGGCTCTAATTTCTTTCTGTCATTTTCTAGCTGGGCAGACTTTATGTAACCATTTAACCCCCTCCTATCATCCTCAGAATTCTGTCCAGGTCTAGAGTGTAGTAACCACACGTGCATATGACTTAGTAATGCCCTGGGAAGCACTAGCTGGAAGAGGAATCAAAGCAATTTGCAAAGCCCCAAGTTTTCTTAGTAGATCCTCCCTCCTTTCTTCCTGGTATTTGTTCTTCCACCTCTTGTTCTCCACTTGAAAGGTCAATCGTGCTGGGAAAATAAAGAATGGGCTTGAAGTTTAAGTGGGTTTAGTTTGCAACTTCCCTGCAGTTGTGGAATGCCTTGCTCAACCTGTGTCCTTATGTGTCCTTACGAGAGGACTTTGGAAATAAAATAGGGAGGTAATGAACTTAGTCCTTTAAGGAGACAGGAGATGGCTTTTATTACATTGTTGGTACCTTGAGGACAGGGACCATCTCTGTGCCCCTATTTTGTGATAGCTAGAAAATCTCTTTCTGGGAATGGGTACTTAATCAATTTCTTTCAAATTACAGACCTTTGGAAAAGTTCCCAGAGAACAAATTATACTTCTATCAGTTTCTAGTTCCCTGAGAACATCCATGTGTTGCATAATTATAAAATTTTAGGATAAAATCCAAGTACACAGTATCTTTTTCTGCTTCTCTGTTAAATTTATAGAAGTCTTTATTGACAGGGTAGTCCACCTGTTACAATACAATATCCCCAAATCTCAGTGGACTATTTATCCATCATGTAGCAGGACGGTGTGAGTGGTCAGCAAGCAGCCCACCATGTGACCAGCAGGGACCCAGGCTCCATCCACCTTGTGGCTCCTCTAGTTCCAGGGTCTTCTGCTGAGTCTGCCACATTGGCTGCAGATGAGAAAGAGAGTGAACCATTATTTTGAGGGATTTTGTGGGTCAGTCCTGGAAGGAGGAGCCATCGTACTTTCTACCAGCCTCTCGGAGCAGAACTTCCACCTGTCTACACTTGTTTGCAAGAGATTTTGAAACTAGCAGATGAGCTGTGCATTCATTGCACGGGAGAAGAAAATGGTTGTGTAAACTCATAAATGTATTTTCCAGGGTCCATTCTTTCACCCAATGAACCACCATAGAACAAACCCACATTTTCCTAATGTACACAGCCACAAATCCCAAATAGTCACACAAAAGGGCCAAAGTCAGAATCCTCAGAAGATGTATGGGCCTCTCTCCCACATCACTGTAGTGAGATGACATCACTGTGACAAAACTCCTATTCAAAGAAGGAAATCATGGGGAACCTGGAGCAGCCTCTGGTCTGTAAGCATCTGAGACCTGGGATCCTCTGGGCAGGCATCACTCAGCCTGTCCTGCACATGGGGGAGATTTATTGATAAGGTCTCATTCTGCTCTTTGGAAAGAAGGGATCTATCTTTACTTGTCTCTTATCTCCCATGCCATACTAAACTGAGGATGGTGAGGGTGTTCTCTCTGAGACTATAGATTTTGTTATCTCCTTCCTGCTCAGACAAGTTTGGGGTCCCAGTTTTGGTTTTAAGGATCAAGAAGCTAGAAGAAAGGATTTTGAACATTTTCACCACAAAGAAATATAAATGTTTGAGGTGACAGACATGTAGGGCCATGTTTGAACATTACACAATGTGTGCATCTATTGAAACATCACTTGATACCTTATGAATATATATGAGTTCTATGTTTTTATGTGTTGGTTAAAATAAGTTATAAAAACATAAATAATAAATGTTGATCACATTTCCTTAAAATTCAATGGGTTCCTCATATATTTGCTTTTATTTGTAGCAGGTGGTTTTTCCAACCAAGATGGCTCCCAATCAATGGGCTTTGATCTCTTTGATCTCTGCTGGAAAGCCAGCCAGCCCTTCTCAGAGCCTGTTTCTGTTTTTGAATCCCTACTAAGACAGCAGTAATCATCTCAGCTGTGCTCTCTCATCCATCCCTCCAGAGCAGAGGCTCAGTGAAAATGCACATTCCTCCCAGACACTGTGTGGCCAGAGTCACACACCATTGAGAGAATATTCTCAAGTGTCCATCCCTGCAGTGCTTCAGGAGAGGAGGCTCCATCTGTGGCTAGCTATCCCCTAGGGTCTCAGGGGCCCCTGCTGGGTCCTCTGTTCTTGGAAGGAGGAAGGAAGAAGGATAAGGTGGGAGGTTTAGATGAGCAAGGTATGGAATTAGCCTGCATTCAGCAAAGACCAATGGCCACATCTACCCACAAGGAAGTTCCCCAAGGAGTTTTAGGCACTGTTATGCAGCACATTACAGGTGCAAATGAAAGTGGATTTGGTAAACACAGAAATCTTGGCTATGGTATCAAAGAAGTGGATAATCATCTACACAGACATATGTGAAAAGTTGAAGCATATTTGTAGACTAAAAATAGGTATAAAAATCAGAATTACTTAGATGGGGGCTAAAGAAAAAGAAAGAATAAATAGTCACTTGGAAAATCCCTCAGGGACTTTCTCAAAACCAAGGAAGAAATGAAGAAGAACCTTCATGTATCTCAATGCTGACATCCCACAAAAGACCATCATGGGGCTGAGAAGGGAGGTGAGGAGTCTTCCAAGGAGGCATGGAGGCAGGAGGCTGGTTTCTTTCAAGGGTTGACTGCAAACCAAACATTAATGCCATGTAGGTTTGTTCCTTTCCTGCAGGGGTGTGGGTGACTCATCTTGGTTCATTATTGTTTAAAAATAACCCGGGAGAGGTGGGAACAACCCAAGGAAACTCACCTCTGGTGTTGAGACAATCAGCTGACATCCTTCTCCAGCGGGGTGTGGGTGGACCCTGCGGCCCAGGAGCTGCATGCAGCCTTTGAATAGAGGCTGACTGTGAGCCAGGAGGCCTTCTGCCCAACTGAGCCTCGCTCTCTGGAGACCTTCAAGATTCCCCCTAATCAGTTTTCCAAATCTTTTAATGAAATAATAATTTCTTAGTTTTCCCAGAGATATAAGGCAGAGAAGTATCGGACTCTTCATGCTTCATTTTCTAACTAAATAAACCACTTGCTCATTCAGTTTGAGCAGAAATGTAAACAAATAAAGGAGAATCCTTTATTCAACACTTGGCAATTTAAATTTATGTACATATTATACATACATACTGTACATATATATATCACATATATGTATATACATTATAAGGATATATATGTACTATATCTGTATATGTGTATAATACATATGTATTATGTACACGTGTATGATCATTTCAGGTCTTGTCCGTTGATCAATTAGAATTTCTTCTTTCTCTCTACTTTTCTTTTAAATTTCTCAGTCCCTCTCTAGGTTCAGGACATGAATTGGTGAAGCAAAACATCTATACTCTGGAAAGGTAATAATCAAATGTGGTATGTACAGTAAAAAACATTACAACTCTATATGTAATTTAAAATATTCTAGTATCTTCACTAAAAATTATAAAGAAAAATGGAAAAATTAATTTTAATTGTATATTAAGCATAATATATGAAAGGTGGCATAATTGAAATGTTCTCCTTTTTGGGTACTCTTCAAAGTCTGTTGGAAGCCCAGCTCCCATGAATGCTAAAGCAAGCTATGATGCACCCACAGCATGGCTGTTACTCAGCATGGTGAACTGCACAGGAAGCAAGCTAGGTGGAAAAGCCAGTTTCAAAGCACAAGAACTTCATGATAGTGGCCACTCAACATTAGTGAAATAATGAATGTAGAGAGAGAGAACAAATCAGTACTTTCCAGGAGTTAGGCACAGAGGTAGAAGGGGACACTTTTGATATAAGAGGGTTAAAAGGGGATATCTTGGGGAAGGCAGAGGAAATACCTATGTGGTAGTGGTTCTGCCAGGCTCACAGGTGATAAATAGCTCCTATGCAGAGGACCACTGAGGAGCACAGAGGAGCATGGAGCAGCAGAGAGAAGCTTGGAGGACCATAGAACACAGAAGAGCATGTAGGAGCAGATAGGAGCATGCAGCAGCATGTAGAAGCAGAGAGGAGCATGGGGGAGCAGAGAGGAGCATAGAGGAGCAGAGAGGAGCATGGGGGAGCAGAGAGGAACATGGGGGAGCAGAAAGGAACATGGGGGAGCAGAAAGGAGCATGAGGGAGCAGAGAGGAGCATGGAGGAGCATAGAGGAGCATGGAAAGGCATGGAGGAGTATAGAGAAGTATAGAGGTGCAGAAGGAATATGTAGAAGCATGGGGGAGCAGAGAGGAGCATTGAGAAGGGGAGAGGAGCACGGAGGAGGATGGAATAGCAGAGAGGAGCTTAGAGTAGCAGAGAGGAACTTGGAGGAGCATGGAGGAGTATGGAGGAGTATAGAGGTACAGAAGGAGTATGTAGGAGCATGGAGAAGCAGAGAGGAGCTTGGAGGAACAGAGAGGAGCTTGGAGGAGCCTGGAGGAGCATGGAAGAGTATGGAGGAGCAGGGAAAAGTGTGGAGGAGTATAGAGGAGCATGGAGGAGCATTGAGGAACATGGAAGAACATGGCAGAGAAGAGAGGAGCAGAGAGGAGTTTGGAGGAGCATAAGAGCATGAAGGAGTTTGAAGGAACCTAGAGGAGCATGGAGAAGCAGAGAGGAGCATGGAGGAGCATATGTGTAAGTGGTGGCATCTGAATAAGGAAGGTCTGTGGATTGTACCAGTGTCGACCTATTGATGTGGTATCTGCTCCAGCTACTGTGTAGGTGAGGAGGGTGAGCAGGGCCTCCCTGCACATTTCTCTACAACCTCTCATGAGTGTATGAGCAATTCCAGATGCAAAGTTTAAAGGTAGCTTCTGTTGTTGCCCTTGTTTGATTTAAGGAAGATCCAGGAAATTTGGGAAGGGTTTTTCACCTGACAGGCACTACAGAGCATCTCCCTGCTAACACCATTTCACTGTTGATTTATGGTCAAGATGTTTATTAAGTACCCACTGTAGATGTCACACACAGACAAAACATAGAGACCATCTTGCTTACTTGGGTCCCTGACTGCCTAGTTCAACTCTATGCACATTTTCTGTAGTCTGAATTTTCAAAATATGCAACGAACAAGAGCTTTCTTTCTTTTTCATCCTCCTCCCTATTAGAAACAGCAGCTTTCTCTAGAAGTCCGAGGGCTCTCAGAGGGACTCAGGTGATTCTTATTTGTGCAGGAACACCTGACACTGTGAACCTGCCAGGTCTTGAACTCTGCATGGATGGATGCTCTCTTCCTGGAAGCTCTGAGGCCTAGAGGTGTGATGACGGAAATGTTCACATGCTGTGGGCTCTGTGGGACTGAAAGCTGCAGAGCACACAGAGAGCAAGAAAGGGCTTAGGTTCCTTTCCTAATGCTGTTTTCCCAGACCCCCTAAAACACCCAGGGCCATGATGACAAACCACAATTCCTATCCCTCAGTCTGTGGCAGCCTTGGACACAGGCCACATCCCTGCATTCTTGGGATGCTTTCTAGGCTAACCTTCTAGGACACCCCAAGGGCCTTCACCCCTGTCCCCTTTCTGCCTGGGCATTCTCACCTCTGTCTCCTGAGGGACCAGCCTCCCTCCCCAAAGGCAGCCATTCCTAGACCTCTGCTCCAGCTGCATTTACTACTGTGAGGCCTCCTGAGGTCCATGGCTGAGATGCCATCCACCTGCCCACATCTCTCTCTCACCTCCCTCCCTCCAGGCTTCAGGCTGACACGGAGCATCTCAGAGTTGACGTCTAGACTAGAGTTCAGGATTTACTTTCCATGACTCCCTTCTCCACAGCTTGCAACTTTTTCACCACTTCCATCTCAGAAAGTAGCACTAATATTAATGCAGCGTTCAGACCCCAAGTCTTGAAGTTTCAATTTCTCTCATACAATATATTCAAGTACCAACAAGTCCTGTTAGAATTAGATTCAGAATGTGTTCTACATCAGACTTCCACCCATGTGCAAACTTCTTAGCTCAGGGTCTGAGCACCTTTCCTTGGAACTCTACAGATTCCCTGGGTACAGGCTGGATTGTCCCTTCTCCTGAAATTCACGTTGAAGTTCCAACCTCCGTTCCTCAGAATGTGGCTGCATTTGAAGACAGAGACTTTAAAGAGGTGAATAGGTTGGAATGAGGTCATGTGGGCAGTAATCCAACATGACTGGTGTCCTTAAAAGAAGAGGTGCTTGGGACACAGACACACACATGGGGACAACCTGTGAAGGTCAGTGAAACTGAGAGAGAGGCCTCAAAAGTAGCCAATCCTGTCCACACTTTGCTCTCAGACTTCTAGTCTCCAAAATTGTCAATAAATGTGTGCTTTATAAGCTGCCCAGTTTTTGGCATGTTTCTATGATCCTTGCAAACAGGTATGACTAATCATCAGTAGCCATCATGGTGAGAATTTTTAAAAAGATGCTTTTCTGGGGTCCAGTCTAACGACTGGACCATGGTTTGCAGTCATTAGACCACCTGAATTTATCTGCTCGCCCCTCAGCCAGACATCTTTGGGCAGGGTGTAAAGTGGCCAACCACACAGGCTGCTCCTCCTGTCCCCCTCTTCCCACTCATGCCCCCTACACTTTAGTGAGAATAATCACTGTGAAACTTAGGTCAGATCTTATCAGTCCTCAGCTTCAAAACCTCCAGTAGCTTTTTATCTCACTTGGAAAAAAATAAATCCAAATTGTATTTCTTGCCTGCAGGGTCCAGTGTGGGCTCACCCTGGCACCATCCTGAGCCCTGGCCTCCTGCCACGGGCACCTGCCCATGGCCCATTGGGTCCCCTCTCCCAGTGCTCCTGGAGCACCTGGGCCTGCTCTGTGCCTCTGGTCTTGGCTCTGCCCTGGTCTCGGCCTTCAGTGCTGCTCCAGCCGCTCAAGTTCTTGCTTCGCCCTCAGATACGTCCTCTGGGGGCTCCTTCTGAGTTCCCGCCTGCTTTCCAGTCTGGCTGTGTCTCTCTCTGGATTTTGATACCTTCGTCAGAGATGTCACTGTCATTCAGATGCATGACTGTTTGATAATTGTCCTGCTGTTTATTTCCCTTCTTGCCACCAACTTTCAAATATGTAACACATGAAAGATCTTGTCAGTCTTGTTTGCTGCAGGTCCCTTTTACCTAAATGCATGCAATCAATGCCACTTGCCTGGATTTCCAATGTCACTTTAGACTTTTTGAGGTACATGTTAAGTTTTTGGACATTTTGGAGAGAAAGTAGGCTTATTCAAAATAAGTTTGTTTACCTGGCTGGCATCAGTACCTTCATTAGTATCTTCAGATTTTGTAGAAAATTAGTCTGGTCTTTACTCCTATTTAAATTGGTTCCATTATTAGTTAATTGTAGCATTTGCTTGCTGTTACGATTTAATACATTAGTTGCTATTAAGGTTTGGATCTGGAATGTCCCTCAGAATCTCATGCATTGAAGGTTTTATCCCCAGTGCAGCACTATCTGGAGGTGGGGCTTTTAGGACCTGATTGGATCATGAGGGCTCTGACCTCATCAGCAGCATCATCTGACCATTTGATGGATTAATAATTTGAATGGGTGACTAGGAAGTTGTAGAAATTGTAGGCAGGTAGGGCATGGTTGGAGGAAGCAGGCCACGGGGGGCCTCTGGGGACTTGATCTTGTCTCCAGTCACTTTCTCTCTCTCTCTGCTTCCCTGCAGCCAGGAACTGAGCAGCTCTCCTTTGCTATGTCCTTTTGCCATGATGTTCTGCCTCACCTCAGACCTAAAGCAACAGAGTTATCCAACCATAGGCTGAAACTTCTGAAACCGTGAATCAAAATAAACCTTTGCTCTTTAAATTTTTTTCAGACATTTATCATAGTAAACAAGAAGCTGACTAGCACAATTACTCCAAGTGGCTACAAAGATATTTAAGATATAGTCCCTGCTGTGAGGAACTCAAGGTCAACAAGGATTTCGTTACTTCATGGGACCATTAGTGGGTGGATGCAGGTCCTGACAACAGCTGAGGATGCAGAAAATACCAAGCATTTTAAAATAATGACTGCTGACCATTTGGCAAAGGCAGGCCACAGGCTAACCAGCAGATTCAACATGAATTTCCTTAAATTATAGGATGTAGCTTTGCAGAAAGCTAGATGTTAAAATGTCAATGAAATCCCCTTTTATGCTGGTTTGTGTTTTTTTCTTAAGGAGTAATCTTATCATCTCATTATTTATGGACCATCCTATTGCTTTCTCACAGGCTGACTGTGGAAATGACTCTCCAGGATGAAGAGAGCAACTTCAGGAATTATAGCCTAGCTATAAAATTAGTATTATGTAATCCTCCAACCCCCTCCCTTTGCCGCTGAGTTCTGAAATAGCAGTGCAGAGGAGTGGGTGGTAAGACTGTCTAATAGTTAGCTGCTACAAGAGATTGATTTGCATTCATTTCTATTTTACCAAATTATCTTGGGAGAGGAGTTTTAATTGACAGCACACCATTGTAGGCTTAAATTTTAGCTGAGTTTAAAGGCCACTCTTGTGCCAATCAGACCTGAAGCTCTAAGGGCAGACTGGGGTCTCCAAGGGAGAGAACTCATGTGCATGGAAGTGACCTTCCCTCTTGGCAGACCTGCATTGGCTGGGCTCAACTGAGGCCCTTGCCAGGATCCCTGTCTTCCATGTGGCTTTGGTCTTTAAGTCATTTGATTATAACTACATGTGGTCATGTGCAATAGGTATGTCTTCTTGCTGGTCTGTTTATTGTTGCTAAATACTTGTAAACTGAAAAGGGAACGGGGCAGTCTGCCAGGAAGAAGAAACGAGGCAGAAAGGATGCGTTCACCCTGAAGAGCACAGAATCTGCAAAAAGCAAAGTGCTCAAGTGACATGCGTCTGCATTACAATGCCCTCAGTCACCGGGAAGTGGCCTTCACACTACCCTAGACCTCCATCTGCTGTAGCTTGAAAAGGGCGCCCAGCCCAAGGAGGCTTCTCTTAATGACACAAAAAGATGAATTTCAACCAAACAAGTATCCCTACTCTGTACATCGCAATCATTAACAACATCAGAAAGCTTTAACCAAACCAATGACAAAAATACAATATTAAAGACCTCATGGTACAAAATTTGTTAGTATCTTCATGTGTAAAATGTAAAGTGATATTTCAAATAAGCTTTGAAGAAATAAAATTACATAAAAATATCTTGTCCTGTTTGAGGCATTTGTTTCCAAACTAACACTCATTTCTTACAGGTTAAAAGCATTTGATTCTCACTTTGCTTTGGTGTGTGTCTTCCTTCCCTAACTTATTCCTTCTTTACAATGTTAAACTTGAACCACTAATAAAAATGTTTCCTTGAATTATTTTCTGCTGATCTTCAGACAGATCTTAGCAAAATTTGTTGAGGATAGTTGCATATTTTTCCCCATATATATATGGGGAAAAATATATATAAAAAGAAAAAACCAACCACCTATTTCTCAATACCTTTATTTCTCAATGGGCTTCCCTGTAAGGACATTTTTGTCAGTTGTCTTGGCCTTCCTTTGCACTGAAACATGAGTCTGTAAAATTTCTAAAGATGCTTATATTCGTTCTATAAACCTGTTCTTTATTTTCTAGGGGTTGATTCTTCACATTGACTTTATCAAGAGTTCCCTGTGCCCAGAACATAACACTTAAAACTCAGTAAGGGGAACTTTTACAGGGTTAGGAAATGGATTTCTAAAGTGGACTCTTTCAACACACTTTTATGAGTGCATAATCCTTACAATTTCCTTAATTTTCAGAATAGCAATTTTAGATCCTGAGCAATTCTGCTGTTGAAATTGCAGTTGCGTTGATGCTACTGCTTCAGAGACATAACTTTTATTTGAAACCGATTTTCCCGCTTTGTCCTCATCCTTAGTGTCTGGAGTGTATCGGGCCATTGTGTGAAGAAAGAAGGAATATAAATGGAGAGTCGGAAGGCAATGGAGAGTGATTTGATCATGGGCTCTTTTCCATTCTAATACCTGAATGGAGCTGAAGGAAGACATTGAAGGAGAGCCTTTATTCTGGGAAAGACTTAGAAGAGTGATTGTCCTTTACATGAAATCTTTTGTTACTTTTATCCTCCTGTTATTACCAGCAGGTATTTTTATGTATGATTATCAGAAGTGGTAAAGTACAGGACAATGAGAGGAAATTCATTTTATAATTACCCATTGCTGAAGTAGCTATTTTATTCACTTGAACTGAAAAAAAAAATGAGCAGATTTCATAAAGACCATGCACTCTTTGGAATCTAAAAATTGGTTTTCTATCCTAATTTTCCATTTGAAATTTCTTGAGAGTTTCTAATAGAAAATTTAAAGCTGTATTTTTACCTATCTGAAAATGGAAATGAAACAAAATAAGGGGCCCCAAAACATACTCATTGTTCTCCTAGAAACTTTGACATTGATTAAAATACTACTTTGGCGGTGCTTTTCAGGTTCGTCTCCAGTGGGTGTGCTCCGACCCTGCCCAACACCCAACGCTCCTGGGAATCCCTGTGTTCAGTTTCAAAACATGGCTCCTGGTGTCCACTGAGTGTCTACCTCATTCCAGGCACAATTCCACCTGGTGGAGATCAGACAGCTAAGAAATCAAGTCCTTGTTTCCATCCAGTGTTACCCCTGATGGTGGGAAGACTGTGGATGTGGACAGAAGGCACATTGGGTATGTGTCTGTCCAGATGAAGGGCGTCACTGAACTGGTTGTCACTGACCAAGCGTCACAGGAGATGGGAGCAGGCAGGGTGTTTACTCTGGGAGCCTCTAGGCAGACACCTGCCAGGTGGGGGCAGGGGGCTTTCTTAAGAAGTGAAGAGGAGCTGAGGAGGTGATGGCAAGAAGAGAGAGGAGGGACTCAGTGAGTCAGGCAGGACTGTGTCTCACTTTTGCCCCACAGTAGCCTCTGTGGGTGGTGGCTGGAGATGAAGACACCTTGTACCAAGTGTGAACAGATCAGAGGGTGAGCTTCCTGCCAGGAATCAGGATTGTTCTGGCCACATGGGAGCCTTTGAAGAGTGGAGAGCAGGAAGGAGGTGAGGAACAGCTGAGAGGAGAAAAGGTGAGCCCCTGCAGCTCTCGGGGATGAGTGCGAGGGACTAGGGAGTTGAGATGGTCAACTGGCCTGACTGGGACCAGAGGGAAGGAGCTGGAGGAGGCTGGAGTGCCTCTGGATTTTGACCTGGATTTCATTATGGGGCCACTACAGGAGCTGTGGAAGATGGGAAGGGGCAGGAGGTGACAGATGCAGAGTGAAGCGCCTGAGCTGGAGCTGGCTCCTGGGGTGCAGGAGGCTGCATCCATCTGAAACCCAGGGAGGAGATTCAGGAGAGAAATCCAAATTCAGCCGTCATCAGCACTTGGGTTTGGGCCAGCTTCTGTGACACCAGCCAGATCAAATCACACATTTTGTCATGATACTCTTCCAGTGTCTGACAGTACCCAGAAGCAATTACTTTCTGACCTAAACAGTATTAAAGAAAAATGTAGAATTAAACGGTTGGAAAAATAAATGCGAATATACCCACTTTTCCTTTCACTGAATTTCTAATTGGCTTCAGACACCCAATTTCCTCTTCAGGAATTTCCCCATCTACCTTCCCACCTGGTTCTTGGGGGCCAGTAGTTGCGAGAGGCGCATCCCAAGCCCAGCCCGCAACTCTGTCTGGCAGAGTGGATGGCAGGTCTGAACTCCCTCTCCCAAGAGCAGCTCTTGGTTAGTGGTTACCCTGACTGAAGTGGTTCCATGAGGCCCAGATACAGCAGGCAGCCTTGCTGAGGACTCTTTTCCCCACAGCGAGCTCTCTCAGGACACCTATTCCATGCGACTTCTCAGAGCCACCTGAGAATGACAGCTGAGGTCAGTGACTTGGTTCCCCCACAGGTTTTCCCTGTGGAAAGCTGTATCATGCCAGAAGCTTCTCACAGTATTGGCTTTTGCTCAGGGAAACTGGCCAACAGTAGCAGCAGCCTCTTGGCACCCTTCTTGATGAAGTTCAGCACACACCAGGGACTCTCCCCTGGCCACACTGTGCATACTTGTGTGGCATTTCTCATGCCAGCATGGATTTTAGGAGGTTTCCTATGTCTTTCACCCGTGCCTGCCCTTCCTATTGTTCTGGGAAGAAGGCTGACTCTCTCAACAGTTTCTATGTGGAATGAATATTTGCATCTCTCCAACATCTGTATGTTGAAATCTCCCAGTGTGATGACGGGGCACTTGGGAAGAAGTTGGGGTTAGAAGAGGTCATGGATGGAGCCCCATAATGGAGTCTTGAGGGTGAGGAGCACCAGGCTGCTTCTCTCCACTCTGAGGACACAGCAAGTCAGGGATGGCCCTCGCCAGGACCCAACCATGCGGGCATACTGATCTCAGCCTTGCAGATCCCAAAACTGTCAGAAAGGAGTGTCTGCTGCCTGAGCCACCCAGACCGTGCACCTTTTTACGGCAGCATGAGCTCACCAAGACAGTATCCAATGTGGGACCAAAGAGGCTGTAGCAGACCCGAGTTCTCGTCTTAGGTCCTCTTTATGGAGAATATGTCCAATTTCACAGAGAGCTTCCTGTTTCTTATGATTCTGTCCTTTGAGGAAAACATGCTTTCCAAATTCCAGCACTGTCCTTATGGACTCCACAGGGGGACCTAACAATTCACTCTGTAGCCCATAGCTGCCACTCTGCATTTTTAAACCAGGCTTCTTACAAAAGAGCCACATGACAAGAAGCCCTCTCAATTCTCAGTCCTATTTTTCTCTGTGATGAAAACTCTCACAGGCAAAGAAATCCTTGACTACAAAAAATAATGATACCCGTCTAGGCCTGCTGCACAGTAATGAGGCTGAGTTCTCCTCTGTGGCCCATGAAAATCAGGCTCCTGACTTTGCGGTATGATCTATCCACAGTGTAGAAAGACCCCACTTAATTTCTCCTTTATTCAGAAGGCAAATTGATGTAAGCCAGGTAGAACTGGGTTAGACAGAAATAATAATGATTTAAATTTATGTTCATAAATAGCCTAGGCCTGCCTTTGGGATGGAGCGTTCCAAATTCCAGAGGATCACAGTCAATGATTTTATTAATCCCCATCATACTTGGATTAAGAAAGTGCCATTTCTCTTGTTTTCACTTGGGTAGGGAAACACACAAGGCTTCTGGGGCCTCCCCACGGCTGCACAGACAACCAGAAGCAGAGCCAGCCCCAGGTCATCAACAGGCTGAGGACTCCTGCAGAGTCCTCCAGTGCTAAGAAGGACCAGGCGTGGGTTCAAGCTCTGTCACTCTTGACATTTTTAACAGATTTTGAACAAGGGACCACATGTTTTTATTCCAAACCAAGGCACACAAATTATTTAGCCGGTTCTCCTCATGAGTCTCAAGTGTTTGACATGCAACACTTGGATCTCATACTCTGAAATTTTAAATTATGCCTTGACTAGTGTTATTAAGAACCTGAATACAATGGGGGAAATGGTAGAAGATTTCCAACTGGCCAGGAAGATGCCAAAGGCAGCTACAGTTCAGAGCTTGTAAGGTTGGTGAGTTGATTGCCCAAGGTTTTTCAAGAGTGAAAGAAGCAGCGTGTGCTTCTCAAAGCTGCGGGTGCAGAGCACAAGGGCTTTCCAGCCCTGGCAGTGGTGACCTGACGGTTTCTGCCCACATTTTGTAACTTTGGAATTTATTTAAAATTTTGAGCTGGAAACCCACTTTGCAATGTTTTTCTTTCTATTCTACTCTGTGCTATAATTAAATGACTGTACATTTAATTCTTTGAAAATTGAAGTGCATTTACATCCTAAAGCACAGGCATGAGTGCATGAACTCTGCTAATCCAACGAGATTGCGAATCCAGAGGGGAAAGTTTCAGCTCTTTCTTTCTTGGAACACACAGTCTCTTGGAGAGGGCAATGCTACATCTACTTCATGCTTTGCTTAGCTCTTATGTGGATCAAAGTCACCGATTGCTCTCTGGATCCAACACCAGGATGTCAAGTTTTCTGATTTTATAATTTACTTTGATAGAGTTGAGATAACACGAAGAGGATCTACATGGTGAGGCACCATCAGCTTGACATTTAGTGACCCTTGCATTTCACCTATTTTAGGTCATTGCTTCAGATCCTGGTGTAAGAAAAAGTCCTCCCAGCCTTCTGATCACTTGCAGCGGTGACTTTCACCTGAGGTGGGGGTAGTATTCATTCCCAACAGACTTTGGCAATGTCTGGAGGCATTTCTGATTCTCATATCTGGGGGAATTCTAAGGGATCTAGTGGATCAAGGTCAGGGATGCGATGCCAGAGAATCATCTGGCCCCACAGAACTGGTGTCGAAGCTGAAGAACCATGCCTCTGGGCTCCGAAGCCACCTGCAACGCTGAACCCGCTGTCCTGAGCAAGGTGGAGGGGCAGGCTAGCACGTGGCTGAGCTAGCTGGAGTCAGATAAAGCAAATGCCAGCTAGATTATAAAGGTAAAGAACAAAAAGTGTTCCCTGCAAAAGGCACAGAGGTTCATGAAATAAAATAGTATTCTACATAAACAAACCTTGTCACATTTAGTTTGAAGGATCAGGCATTTTATTTGGAGGCTTAGTGTGTGCTAGCAAGCTGGCTTTCCTGACACCTCTCAAAATTTCCTTTTGTGTTTTTTTTTTTTTGTGGGTGTGATAATAACATATCCTAAGATCTACATTCGCAACAAATTTCATCCATTCGTACACATTAAGTATATGGAAATCTTTGTGTATCAACTATTCCTAAGGCGTTTTTTTTTTCTTTTTTTTTTTTCTCAGCATCCATAGGCAGCTGTCCCAGCAGCAATGTCCACTCCTCTTTGGTGGCCTTCCTACTTTTCCTCTCATGGTCTGGTTTCTTATTTAGGCCCAAGGAAACTTTCATTCTTCCTCCTGCAGCGTGGAACTGAAACCCTGTACTCTAGATGCCACGATCCAAAAGCAATACAATGCAAACCCTCGTTCATAATTTTAAATCCTCTAGGAACATTAAAACAGGTGAATGATATTTTATTACTATATTATATTTAACTCAGTGTATTTCAACGATTGCTTGATGTTGTTCCCATCGGGTTTACTTGGGGAGCTGTTGTTCGCATAGCCCACTGAAGTGCACGCTGTGGCCTGGCAAGGAGCCAAAGCTATGGTGTTGTTTCTGGCCGGTGGCTTCAGCTGCTCTCGGACACATGGGCTAAGAAATTCACCAGAAATTTGCCCTTGTGGTTCAGATTTCAGACAGCAGAGGCAATCTGGAGATCAGTTTGTGTGAATAAAACATGTGTAAAATATTCAGGTCATCTTGAAGCTCTGGAATTTCTAGAAATTTTCAAATGGGGAGTCATTCTACTAATATTTGGGGTCACAGTCAAGGTACTGCATGTTATGCCAGGGGAAGATGCATTGCTTCATAACAAAATCTGAACACTATGCCAGATTTGACAATAATAATTTAACAATCACACTGGTTATTTGTGCACATTCTAGCCTGCAGATTTAAGTAATCCTTCCACCTTGACCTGTTGTGGGCCTTACCCTGGACTTGTGTACAGTCGAGGGGGATTCTGCCTGTGGGGAGCAGCTGTTGTCTGTGCTACGGGGTAGAAATCATGGCTTTCCTTCAGGGATCTGGGTTGGGCATGCAGGCAGGACCAGGTGGAGAGGCACTGGTGTGGTGTAAGTCTTGCTGGTGGAGTGGATGTCCACCCAGGGAAGTGGCACAGGGAAGCTCTTGGTGATGCTGAAGGCATCAGCGAGGGCTGCTATACTAGATGATCTCTAGCAGTCGCTGTGACTAGAATTTAATCTGAATCAAGGTGGTGGACTAGCTATAGGTCACAGGCGGATGTGGAGAAATTGATTGATAGCTGATTCTGGGGTCCCATGCCTTCCCTAGTGGCTAGACGTTGTCTTGTGAGACAGGTTCTCCTGTCTGCCTGCTACAGCCTGGTAGTTGAAAGTTCACTGATCCTCCCCTTTCTGCCTTGACATCAGCAGCTCACATAAACTATCCATAACCTAAATTTAAAAACCAGTATACTCCTTCTACTATAAGATGAAGAAAATATTAGTTAATTTATTATAAATTGATGTCTATTTCATCACGTAAATTTTTGGGTATAACCAAAGAAACATGATGAAACAACAAGAAGTTTAGACTCAATTAAGCACAGAATAATGTGAGTGCTACAGCTTCATGCCCAGGCCCACAGAGGTGTGTTAAATTGATGATTTAAATGCCATGAAAACATTGCAGTGATGAGAGTTTCTAAAATGATAAATAGCATTGCTATTTTTCAGAATAAAACAAAATGCCAAATAGATGGACGCACAATTGGAAACATCTGTGGACATCAGAGCCTCACAAGGGCCTTGTGTTGATGGGCAGGGTATGTGGGGTGTCTGCACACTGCAGAGCAGCTGGTGTCCCTGGCTCACTGCTGACTGCCATAGTCTGGTCCCCACTGCTGTGACAGCCCCCAAACCACACAGGCATTTCCCAAATCAGGCACCTCCTTTACTGAGAATCCTTACTGAGGACAAGGAGGAGTAGGTGTTAGGAAGACGGCCTTCATTAGATCTGCATGTGGATAGACAATTCTAGAGCGTGTCTGGCTTGAGTTTGAGGAACATGAGGCAGGAGGCAAGAGATCCATTACAGGGCTCCTGTGAGTGTCCCCAAGAGCTACTAAGGAACATGGAACAAGGGCAGTGAAGCAGGGAGGATGGAAAGAGCTTGGAGACTTTGATGAGGTTAAGTGCAAGACACTGAACAAGAGGCAGGGAGGAGAGAGCCCTCCAGAGAGTCCCAGGCCCCTGCTCTGCAAGGTAGATGCCTGCTGGTCTGGGAAACAGAACCAAACACAGGCAGATGATCAGTCCAGTTGAGGCTCTGTAAGTATGGGTGCCCACAGATGTCAGGGGGAGATGCTCTCTACTTACACACGTGTGTGTGTGTGTGTATGCATGTGTTCATGTGTGTACTGTATCTGGGAGTTCATATGCATATTTATGCAGCATGCACTTATTACGTGTGTGCATATCTGTCATATATGCCAATATCCAAGTCTAGAGTTCAGTGGGAAAGTCAGGACTGGGGTAAAGATTGAAGTCAGCAGCCTGAAGCTGAGAGCTCTAAGTGGCAGAGTGCTCCAGGAAGAGCATGTGGTGTTAGATGAGCCGAAGATCTGGAGTGAAACTTTGGGGAAGAAGGTGCTTACAGGGGGAGAAGCAAGAAGAGCCCATAGTGAAGGCTGCAGAGGAGAAGGTTAATAAATGAAGGGCGAGCTCATGGAGGAAGCACCGGCGGTGGGTCAGATGCAGAGGAGGTTCACCGTGTGCACACGCATGTGCAATGCACACGGTCCCAGGCAGCTTTACAAGCACAAACATGTGAGGGGTTTCCCAGGCACCGTAATGGAGAAATCATGGCATCTACGCATCTATTGTCTGTGTTCTAATGCATCCATAAACGTGTCGTAAGATATAGGTGTTTAAATAAATGCTTGTACACACAAGAAAGTATATTTACAATCTCCTTTGGTCTACCTTCACATCTACCAAGGCATGGTTATGATGTACTGATTCATATTTAGGAGTCTGAAGGCAAAAGTTGTTTGTATCTTGTCTGGTGCCGTTTTATAGATTCTAATCTTTGCAAGAGAGCCATTTGTCTTTAACACTGACTTGCTCTCTCCAGACATAAAATCGCACTGAGCTAAATGCAAGTCATTCCGCTTACTTGAGTAACCAGGCAAAGCTGTGAGAGTTCATGCTTCTACATCCGCATTTTCCTAAGCTGTGCATTTTGATACTTGGGCAAACATGTGCCTAGTTTCAAGGGCCCCACATCAGTCTGGAGGAACCTGCTCACTCACCCCTCCTGTAATGGCACAGTCCCCACCTGCAGGAGGAGATCTGCATGTGGGAAGTTGAAGTCTCCACATTGCCCTCAAGTTCAGCAAGTGTGATGCCCATTCTCTTTACTGAGTTCTTGCAGTGTTTGATTGAACCTGGCATGAGTTGCATTCTGAGTGTTGTGGATAGAAGAAAGGAGACAAGAAGTCCAAATCCAGACCACACACGCGATTTAATTGCTGACAGGTCTTTCTGCTATGGAGAAACATCATTAGCAGAAACCGGTTTGAAGATTAGTGACAAATCTCATTAGCACCAAGACCCCCCATGTCTGTAGGCTAATTCATCATACTGAGTTTCAGCTAAAATGGACCCTAAGTTTTTCCCTGCAGTGAAATACATCCTCTTTGTCAAACCCAATAATTTGGAAAACTTTGAAGACCATGACATTATTTGTGTCTGTGACACTTGAAGAGGCCACTTTCTAACAGGCCATTCCTGGCACAGTAATTCAGAAAAGTACTGGATTGTGCCAGTACTAAACACACTTTTTATCTTCTTCATTCATTCCTTGACTTTAAAGTAAGAGATTAGCAATTACAAAAGAATACTAACTTTTGATTTTATAGGTAATATTCAAATCTAGTAGCATGTTTTCTGAATGGTTTTATTTATGTTAATATTTGCACTTACCAAAGATATTACAACTCAGAGTTCAAACTGTATTTCACAGTAAAAAAGCTGAAACAAACAAGCTTCACGTGGTCACATAGAACAACAAAACTAAAGTAATTCAAATCCAGCTTCTCAGTCTTCAGAGTTCCAGAACAACCGGTCCTAAGGTGCCTGAGACCTAACAGAGAGAGGCAGGCAGATCCAGGATTTCACAGAGTGCAATTCACAGGGGACGCATCCTGGGTGACAGCAGGCCAAGCAATGCCAGCAGTTCAGTTAGAAGGAGCCTCTCTTGTGCCTGGGCCTGATCGAGCTCCCTACCCACCCGGTGTGCAGCTGATAACTCATCAGGTATCTTGATAGGCATTGTAACTATGTGCAGAAATCCTAGGTTAAGGAAAACTTGTTATGAAGTAATTTCAGTTTGAAAATTACAATTGCTGTGAACTAAAAGCTTGTGCCCCAAACCCCACCCCCAGATTCCTAAACTGGAGCCCTGGCCCCAGTGTGGTGATATTTGGAGGTGGCATGCCTGGGGGCTCACTAGGGTCAGATGAAGTCAAGAAGGATCTGCTCTGACAGGACAGGGCACCAGCGAGCTTGCCCTCTCTCTGTCTTCCTCTCCATTTCTTAAGTGTGCAGAAAGGGGAGCCCTGTGTGCACCCAGAGAATGGTGGTCCTCTGCCAGCCAAGCAAGGGCCCGGCCTCAGAGTCAGCCTGGCCTTGCTGGCCCCTGATCTGGGCTTGCAGCCTCCAGGACCGTGACAGGTGAACTGCTGTTGCTCAAACTGCCCCATCTGGGTTCGGTGGTGGCAGTACAAGCTGATGGATCATGAGTCAATGTTGAAATCCTCCTGGTTCTGAAGGCATTTTCAGAAACTTAGCTAAAAACCCTTAATAGAGCTTTTTTTAAAGTTTTAAAAAATCTGTTCTAATTAGTTGCGCATGACATAGAATACATTGACATCTCATACGTAAATGGAGCATAGCTTCTCATTCTTCTGTTTTCACATATGTAGGAGCACACTAGTTGTGAAATCATATGTGCACATAGGGTAATAATGTCCGGTTCATTTGACTATCCTTTTCACCCCCATCTCTCTCCCCTCCCTTCACTCCCTTCTGCCTATTCCAAAGTACTTCTATTTTGCCCTAACCCTGCCCCTTGTTGTGAATTAGCATCTGCATATCAGAGAAAACATTCGACCTTTGGTTGTTAGGATTGGGGGCTTATTTCGCAAAGCATGATATTCCCCAGCTCCATCCATTTACCTGCAAACACCATAATTTCATTCTTCTTTAAGGCTGAGTAATATTCCATTGTGTATATGTACCACATTTTCTTTATTGGTTCATCTGTTGAAGCACATCTAGGTTGGTTCCATAGTTTGGCTATTGTGAATTGAGCTGCTATAAACATTGAAGTGGCTGTGTCACTGTAGTATGCTGATTTTAATTCCTTTGGGTATAAACCAAGGAATGGGAAAACTGGGTCAAATGGGGATTCCATTCCAAGTTTTCTGAGGAATCTCATATTGCTTTCCACAATGGTTGCACCAATTTGGACTCCCACCAGACAGGTATGAGAGTACTTTTTTGCCACATCCTCACCAACTTTTATTGTTGCTTGTATTCTTTTTTAAAAGTATATATTTAAAAAATATTTTTTAGTTTTAGATGGACACAATACCTTTATTTTGGTTATTTATTTTTATGCGGTGCTGAGGCTTGAACCCAGTGCATCACACATCCTAGGCAAGTGCTCTACCACTGAGCACCCCCCAGTCCCCTGCTTGTATTCTTGATAATTGCCATTCTGACTGGAGTGAGATGAAATCTCAGTATAGTTTTAATTTGCATTTCTCTAACTTCTAGAGATGTTGAACACTTTTTCATTTATTTGTTGGCCAATCATATTTCTTCTGTGAAATATCTGTTCAGTTCCTTTGCCTATTTAGTAATTGGTTTATTTGGGTTTTTTGGTGTTGAATTTTTTGAGTTATTTAAATATTCTGGAGATTAATGCTCCATCTGAGGTGTGGGTGGCAAAGATTCACTCCCATTCTGTAGTCTCTCTCTTCAAATTATTGTTTCCTTTGCTGAGAAGATTTTTAGTTCAATTTCATCCCCTTTGTTGATTCAGGATTTTACTTCTGCACTTTAGGAGTCTTTTTTAAGAAAGTCGGTTCCTAAGCTGACATGATATAGATTTGGGCCTACTTTTTCTTCTATTAGGTGCAGGATCCCTGGTTTATTGCCCCAATGCTTGATCCACTTTGAGTTGAGTTTTGTGCAGGGTGAGAGATAGGGTTTAATTTCATTTTGCTACACATGGATTTCCAGTTTTCGTAGCATCATTTGTTGAAGAGGCTATCTTTTCTCCAGTGTAGGTTTTTTTGTGCCTTTGTCTAGTATGAGATAACTGTATTTGTGTGGGTTTGTCTCTGTGTCTTCTATTCTGAACCATTGGTCTACATGTCTATTTTGGTGCCAAGACCATGCCATTTTTATTACTATAGCTCTGTAGTATAATTTAAGGTCTGGTCTTGTGATGCCTCTCGCTTCATTTTATTGCTAAGGATTTCTTTGGCAGTTGTGGGTTTCTTATTTTTCCAAATGAATTTCATGATTGCCTTTTCTATTTCTATGAAGAATGTCATTGGGATTTTGATAGGAATTTCCTTAACTCTGTTTAACACTTTTGGTAGTATGGCCATTTTGATAATGTTGTATCCATCCATGAGTGAATACACTTTCTTCTCACCAGCACATGTATCCATCCCTAAAATAGACCAATTCTTATGCTACAAAGTAACTCTTAGCAAATACAAAAAAATAGAGATACTACCCTGCATTATACAAGATCATAATGGAATGAAATTAGAAATCAATGATAAAATAAAATGTAGAAGCTAATCCAACACCTGGAGACTAAATAATAAGCTACTGAATGATGAATGGATAGCAGAAGAAATCAGGGAGAAAATAAAAAAATACTTACAGATAAATGAGAACACTGATACAACATATCAACATCTCTAGGATGCTATGGAGGCAGGGCAAAGAGGAAAGTTCATTGCACTGAGCTCATTTATTAAAAGAATAGAAGTCACCAAATAAATGAGCTACCATTACATCTCAAAGCCCTAGAAAAAGAAGAACAAATCAACACCAAAAGAAGAAGACAGGAAATAATTACAATCAGAACTGAAATCAATAAAATTAAAACAAAAGAAACAATTTAAGAATCTGACAAAACAAAAAGTTGATTCTTTGAGAAAATAAATAAAATTGATAAATCTGTAGCCATGCTCATGAAGAGGAAGTGAGAGAAAATTCAAATTACTAAAATTCCTGATGAACAAGCAAAATATCACAATGGATACTACTAAATACAGAAGATAGTTAGAAACTATTCTGAAAATTTATGCTCCAATAAAATAGAAAAATCTTGAAGACATAGACAAATTTCTAGAGACATATGACTTACCCAGGCTGAAGAAGGACATACACAATTTAAACACATCAACTTCAAGTAATGAAATAGAAGATGCCATCAAAAGTCCACCAACCCAGAAAAATTCACGACCAGACAGATTCTTAGCAGAGTTTTACAAGACCTTCAAAGAAGAATTAACACCAATACTATTCAAATTATTCCATGAAATAGAAAGGGAGGGAACCCTTCCAAACTCATTCTATGAGGCTCGAATTAAACTGACACCAAAACCAGACAAAGACACATCGAGGAAAGAAAACTTCAGAACAATATCCCTGATGAACATAGATGCAAAAATTCTCATTAAAATTCTGGCAAATTGCATACAAAAACATTAAAAAGATAGTGCACCATGGTCAAGTGGGATTCATCTCAGGAATTCAGGGTTGGTTCAACATCCAGAAATCAATAAATGTAATTCATTGCATTAATAGACTTAAAGACAAGAATTATATGGTCATCTCAATAGATACAGAAAAAGCATTTGACAAAATACAGCACCTCTTCATGTTCAAAACACTAGAAAAACTAGGGATAGTAGGAATATACCTCAATATTGTAAAAGCTATCTATGCTAAGCCCAAGGCCAACATCATTCTAAATGGAGGAAAATTGAAAGTACTCCCTCTAAAAACTGGAACAAGACAGGGATGCCCTCTTTCTCCACTTCTATTCAACATTGTCCTTGAAACCCTAGCCAGAGGAATTAGACAGACCAAAGAAATAAAGGGATACAAATAGGAAAAGAAGAACTCAAACTATCACTATTTGCCTACGACATGATTCTATATTTAGAAGATGCAAAAAATTTCACCACAAAACTTCTAGAACTCATAAATGAATTCAGCAAAGTAGCAGGATATAAAATCAACACCCATAAATCAAACACATTCCCATATATCAGTGTTGAATCCACTGGAAGAGAAATAAAGAAAACTACCCCATAAACAATAGCCTCAAAATCAAAACAAAACAAGAAAAAACACTTGGGAATCCATCTAACCAAAGAGGTGAAAGACCTCAACAAGGAAAACTAAAGAACACTAAAGAAGAAATAAAGGAAGACCTTAGAAGATGGAAAGACCTCCTATGCTCGTAATAGAGCTTTTTGTTTTCTTTCTCTTTGTTTAGGTAAGAAGCCACAACTGAGCTCATTGTGGTGGTGTGAACGGTCCAATGTAAGATGAGGCGTGTTTATAGTAAGATTGATTGGGCCTGAGAAGCTGGATGTGACCTCACATCCCTGGCACTATTAAAGGCGCTATGGCCATGAAGCTAAGAGGGCACATGGAGAACACTGGGTTCAGCGGGGAACTTGACACTCCAGCCAGCCACAGGAAGGAGTGCATCGCCCCAGGTTGCAGATTGCTTTTCCTGGTTTGGAGGAAAAGCAAACAAGAAAAACGTACTGAGGAGTGCTCCCCACAGTGTGCCTGGGAGAGTGCAGAGCAGGTGCCCAGGAGAGAGCTGGCCCCAAACCCAGGGAGCCAAGCAGTTGCAGTCCCAGCCATGGAAACTGGCAGTCTTCTCACTCTGAAGGCTGCACTTGACCTTAGGAATCTTCAGAATCTGAAGAGAAATCTCCCTGCATTCTGGGCTGATTCCTCTTGGCTTCAAGTGTTTCTTCTGCTCTAATGAAATTGAAACTGACAAGTTTGAGACCATGATCTACAGCAGCTGTTCAGGCAGAAACACAAAGAAAGATAAAGGGCACCCGGAAGGGTTACATTAAATGAATCTGGATGTTAGAGGAAAAACATTGACTATATTTCTGTTTTACCAGAAGTGGAACTGATCAGCAGCCCTAGGAATCACGTTTGACATTTCTGCTTATTAGGATTTTGCAGAGGAATTAATAGACGGGATTAGCAGGCAGCATTTTCTACAAACGTCATCCTCCGCTCGATGAATGAGCACCTGGCATCAGTGGGGACAGGCCAGGCATGATGCCCAGACAAACCTGGGTCTCCAGGGATGGCGCTTCCTTACCAAGACCGGGGAAGCTTCCCTATTATAGGGCTTGGTGTTCATATTGTACTGAGAGCATATTGTAAATAACATCATATGGAGCAAAATAAGCCTTGTTAAACAACAGGACATCGGGGTGCAGGGACGTGGAATGATTGACTTATCCATTTCACAGGCCCAGAGAGAATGTTGTCTCTGTATGGCCAGGGCAGGAGCTCTGAGGTCAGCGTGGTTCAATCTTCTGACCTGCAGGACTGACAACAGGCGGAACCACTGCAAATCACACAACCAGTTTGTGTTCCAGCCTCAGTTGAGGAGAGGAGTACAGCCTTGAGAAGACGAAGTGAGCTGTTCTATAGACCGGCTGAGCAGGGCAGGGCAAGGGCAGTCTTCTGGTTTTAATAGTACCCTGATTGTCCTGAGAAAAAGCGGGAGATTTTAGACAGCAAGAATGACTGACGCTTTGAAGTCACTTCCTTAAGACAGTTAGATTGAAGCACGTGACTCTGTCATTTGAATCTAGAGCTATCATGAGTTTGATAAGATAAAAAAGAAAGTGATTTCTGTTTTAAAGGTGCATCAGGTGATGTGGGAGGTGCCCCCAGCCATGCTGGATTTCCAACACCGTCCCCAGCCCCAGCATTGACTCTGGTGAGGATGGGGATCAGGGTGGAGGGAAGCCAGGTGTGCTTGATGCCTGTATTGACCATGATTTTATGCTTTGATTGATATGGTCTTTCGGAATGACTGCATCAAAGGGACAGTGCTGATGTGCACCCATTTTATGTCAGAAGGTAGGTTTCCAAGTTATTCCAAAGCTAAAATTCTGTATTTATTTGAAATATCTCAAAGTTTTTACCTGAATGGGTGGTGGAAAATGATTCCAAAGGAAATACTACAGTTCAGCAGGGAAGAATTGGCCCAGGTCACTATCTTCCTCTAAAGTCCCCTAGGGTATTGTCTGTGAATAAAAAACAAAAAGCAAAAACAAAACCCCTACAATCTAAAAAATGGTCAACTAAAATCCTAGTTGATAATGATTCCTTAAAACAGACATATTTTAAGTCCTTTGGGTATAAACCAAGGAGTGGGATAATTGGATCAGAAGATGGGTCCATTCCAAGTTTTCTGAGGAATCTCCATACAGCCTTCCAGAGTGGCTGCACCAATTTGCAACTCCACCAGCAATGTGAGTGTGCCTTTTCCCCACATCCACGCCAACACTCATTATTGCTTGTGTTCTTGATAATAGACATTCTAATTGGAGTAAGATGAAATATTAGAGTTGTTTTAATTTGCATTTCTCTAATTACTAGAGATGTTGAACACAATATATTTATTAATTGCTTGTCTATCTCCTTCTGTAAAGTGTCTGTCCAGTTCTTTGGCCCATTTATTGATTGGGTTCTTTGCATTTTTGGTGTAAAGTTTTGTAAGTTCTTTATAAATTTTGGGGATCGGTGCTCTATCTGAAGTGCATGTGGAAAATATTTTCTCCCACTCTGTAGGCTCTCTTTTCACATTATTGACTGTTTCCTTTGCTGAGAAAAAGCTTTTTAGTTTGAATCCATCCCCTTTATCGATTCTTGCTTTGATTTCTTGTGCTTTGGGTGTCTTGTTAAGGAAGTCTAATCCTAAGCTGACATGATGAAGATGTGGGCCTACTTTTTCTTCTATTTGGTGCAGGGACTCTGGTCTAATTCCTAAGCCCCTGATCCATTTTGAGTTAAGTTTTGTGTAGGGTGAGAGATAGAGGTTTAATTTCATTTTACTTTATATAGATTTCCAGTTTTCCCAACACCCAGTTATCCTGCTCCTCGGTTTACACCCAAAGGATTTAAAATCAGCATACTACAGTACCATAGCCACATTAATGCTTGTAGCAGCTCAATTCACAATAGCTAGATTGTCCCTTCAGTAGATGAATGGATGCCCTTCAATAGATGAATGGATAAAGAAACTGGTATATATACACAATGGAATATTGTTCAGCCATAAAGAAAAATAATATTATGGCATTTGAAGATAAATGGATGGAATTGGAGAATATCATGCTAAGTGAAATAAGCCAATCCCCAAAAAACCAAAGGCAGAATGTTTTCCCCAATAAGTGGATGATGATACATAATGGGAGTGGTGGGTGGGGCTGAGAGAAGAATGGAAGAACTTTAGATTACGTAGAGGGAAATGAGAGGGAGGAAGGGGCAGGGGTATGAAAAATGGTGGAATGAGACAGACATCATTACCCTACGTACAGGTATGATTACCCGAAGGGTATGAATCTACATCATGCACAACCATAGAAATGAAAATTTGTACCCCATTTGTTTACAATGAATCAAAATATGCAATCTGTAAAAATAAAAAAAGACATATTTCTCTGTGTCTAAATTATTACTTTTATCTCTGTGATGCCCTTCTTTTCTGAATTTGTCTATCTCTTCCTTTCTTTCTTTTAGATACATTCCAAATTCTACTGCTGTGTGCCTCAAGGGAAATTTCTTAAATTAGGGATCCAGAGCAAATCTTTTAAACCAATCTATCTCAGACTGTTTTGCTTTAATCACTAGTGAGTCTACTTGGAGAAACAAAGGAAGATTTTGTCATCAAGCGAGTTTTGGAAATCCTGGACTCCATTTCTCTCGTGTAGGGGATTCCTGGTGCTTGTCCCTATTGCTTGCACTTGTTGTGTGAACTACTTCTGTGTGTCATCATGGTTTTCTACTGTCCAACCTCAGAGCCACAGACAGGCCACCCCTCACGTCCTTCTCATTACTTATGTCTTAGCTCGACTTTCTACCCACTGTAGTTTTGAAGGCATTTCTTCAGAGTAGAGGAGTCCTTAATGACCTTGCAAGACTGTTCAGAATGGGGTGGATTGGGGGGATGTCCTCCTGACCTTGGGAGGTTAGGGGGCCACTGCACAATCTAGAGAATTGATACTAAGGACAAGTAATAGAGCAGGGTCAGGGTCACAGACAGAGAGAAGCAAATGGAATACAGACTGCAGGGGCACCACTGATGGATCCTTAGGTAGAACTCACAATGGCTTTGATCCCTCCAGTTATCGGTGATGAGTTCTGCTTCCTCAAATGTTGAAGTTTGAACATTAGAGAAGTACAACGAGGCAAGCATGTAGAGCAGGTTTATTTAAAGGTAGTAACACATTCCTCTCCCAGGAGGGAGAAGGGGGCCATGGCTGATATTCTGCTATCCCAAGAAGTGAGAGCACCCTGCCCCTTTCATAGACTGAAGTTCCCTTTGTTCTCCTGCTCCCTTCCCCTTATCTCTCTCCTCCTTGCCTATGCGACTAGGCCCAGGAGATGCAATGGGATGGCCAAAAGGTGAGAAGCAGTCGGGCATGGGAAGGAACCAAATGGAGAGATCCAGGCAGGTAGCAGCCCAGGGGCATTGATTAGCAACTCCCTGTCTGCACCTCATGGGAGGGGTGGTATAGGCAGGTAGTGTTGGTGATCTAAGGGCTCTGGGGACCTTGACATTCCAATCTCCAGGGGGTCGGGCTGTCTTCAACTTCCTAGGTCCAAACTGGCCTCCATTTTCTTGATTCCACCTGATCACCTAACTGCCCGTCTTTCATTCTGGCTTCAGCTCTCCATCCAAAAGGCAGAGCCACTTGCGTCAAATTAACCATCTCAGAGTAGTCGCTTGAGAATGTCAGTTACTCTTACTTCTTCAATTTCTCATTTTATCTTGGAGGCAGTCATGACTGGTTAAAATCAAAAGCCTGCCTTGTGCTAGGCCCTGTGCTTAACTAGTTTTGAAAGTGGTGTGGGGAGAGGAGTGACATCTCTTCAGGAAGGGAATGCAGGAGGTTGACTAGGAAGCTTGCAGGGGAATTTGTTTTGGCCTGCTGAATTTCAGCTATGGAAGAGATAACTAAATCAGGATTCTCAGGGAAAACTGGAAATTCAGTGTGGAGTTTAGAAGAGACCTCTCATTTGGAAAAACAGGTTTGAATGTTATTGCACAAAAATAATACAGTGAATTCGTAACCCTGATCCTTGTGCTTGGGTCTGGTGGAGGTGGGAATTTCTCCTTCAATTTTTGAAAGAAGAATTTTGTGATTAATCATGTAAGTTTGTCCTTTGAAATCTACATAATTTTTAGAACTTTTGGTTAATTACTTGTACCACAGAAGTTCTTCCTGTTTTAAAAATAGCCATTTTTACCCCTGTTATTTCTCCCACCAGCTTTTTTCCGGGCTGTCAAGAGCGCAAGCTGCAGTGGTGACAATAGGAAGATGACGGGTGACATGCCAGCCCTAATTAGACACTTGATGGCTCCGTCATAAAAGGCCTGTGTGTGATCTGGACAGTTCTGCGTTGTCAAAGAGAGTGAGTCGAATGTGTCCGCACCTTCATTTCAAAATGTGAACGTGCATTATTTATATTGTATTTCATGGCTCTAATTAAGTATCTGTCTGAGGAAATGCTGTCCCCAAAGACGGCCGACTTTATGTTCAATCTGTGTGTGCATTTGTAAAACTAATTTGTCCTCATTAAAAATTTTAAGGGTTTATTTGAGCTAAACTCAACAGGCCTTTCTGGGTATAAAACTCACAATACAGAGAACAAAAGTCTAATTTCAGTTTTCAGCAGTGACCCTCAGCGCCTGCAGCCCTGCGCCAGCTCCCATTGCAGGGAATCCAGTCGGGCTGTAAAACTGAAGAGGAGCCGCTCTGCTCACCCCATGGGCCTCCTGACCGTCTGGGCGACGCTGCGAGCACAGTGCTCTCTGAGCTGGGGCTTAGCAAAGGAACTTCAGGGAACACAGAGCCTGGAGTACTGGTTGCCATTTTGCTCCTTAACCTATCGAAATTTGGAGTTTATTTTGCTTGCCTTTTCTTTAATCTACTGCCATTTCTTCCTGTTTTCCTTTTCAGTGTTTACTAGACATATGAAAATCTCTAGTATTAAATATTAAAATTTCAGAGCTCTCCTCGCAAGTGGTATGCATGAAGTATGTTCCTTGTCAGTCCCAGAAGTAGACTGATTGGCTTTCAGTCAGACCCACCGCTGAGAGGAACTATTACAAACTATTTGCTTATATCGTTTGCTATGTCATTGGACATAACCGCCTTATTAAAATATTTACTGATCAGACTGGGCTCTGGCTCCTCGTCTGCTTTGGGGTAATCACTCTCACTCCGATGCCTTCCCAGGAATCCCACCCCAAGTCATGAGTGAGCAATGGGAACTGGCGCACAGACTTACAGGAGAGGACCTGCATCTCACTGGTGGTGTACTGGAGTCAACTCCTCCAGATTGAGAGAGCTGGCAGCGTTCATCTCTTCTCAGTTCCACAGCCACTGATGCCATTACAATATATGCAATGTTGTCACTAAAGGGAATGGGGAGATGTGCTGAGTTAAGTGACCTTATAAATAAGTAGAATGGATAACATTAAAGGAAAAAGAAACCATGTAAGTGCTGGAATCTACCTGACAAAGCTGTCTCCAAGGAGCATGGGTTAGCATTGCTGATACCACTGTCCTTGTAGACTAGAATTGAATAGTTAAGTAAATTGATGTTGGATCCTCAGAACCAAGTTTCTCACTATTGAAGTATAGAAGCAAGCAAGGGAAGCAGGCAAGAGGGATCTGTGGGGTCATGCATTAGAAATAGGTATGAAAACATGAACTCATATTTAGCTGAGTACAGATACAGACAGTGCACACAGCAATGTGTGTGTGTGCATGTGTGCATGGGTGAAGAAAAACACATCTATCTCTTTGTCAGCTGAGAAGACCTGGAAGGAATGGCATTTGAGAGCAGTGAGCACACCCAGAGCCTGGATTTCAGGTTCTAATGTCATTCTGCAAAAGACAACTCAGGGCATCTTGGAGAAATGGCTGATTCTAGGACTCAGCAAGGAAATTTATAAGGTGAGCTTGGAACATCTGGTAGTGTCGGAAAGTGAGAAAGTGATTTTCAATAATGCAGTGATATGGGCATGTAAGAGGGACTTGGAAGATACCTGGAGGTGGCTTCAGTGACCAAGGTGGGAATAGTCTGAACAACAAATGAAAGTGTTGGATTTTAACCCAAAGCATAAAACAAATATTCATAGGTCCATAGTGACAGAAAGGATGGAATAAATAAATAAACAAACGGGGAGACTAGACAAATCTGTTATGCAGTGAAATTCTGAGTAATTTATATGGAAACTTTGCTCTCAAGGAGGTGGACAGTATCACACCACTAAGTGTGGGCTGTGCAGGGGGACATCCTGTTAAAGTGTGAAATAGAAAGGAGAAACACAGCAATTAACTCTAAGTGGACAAACTGCCTGAGCCAGGTGGTGAAGGTGAACATCCACAGAGAGAGTTGATAGACACTGTGTGCCACTCAGTATGTGATGAGAATTCAGTTCGGCAAATTAAACAAAAAGAGAGAAAGGAAAATCATATGCTCATATCAATTTATGCCAAAAAGTTGATTAATTGGACCTGACAAAATCCAATACTTATTCTTGATTAAAAGCCCTCAGCCAGTTAGGAATAGAGGGGAATTACCTGAACTTGATAAAGAACATCTGAAAAAATCCTACAGCTAACACTTTATCACAGAAAACTGAATTGAGCACTAAAAAGGATTGAGGAAGTGGACAGAAAGCAATCCCTATTTATTTAAGACATGATTGTGTGGAAAATCCCAAGGACTCTACACAAAATAAAACCTTAGAGCTAAGAAAGGGATTCAGAAAGACTGCAGGACACAAGGTCAAGAAATGAAAACCAATCATGTTTCTAAATATCAGAAATAGACGTGTGAAGATCAAAATTAAAAGCACAACACTAGTAACAAGCCCCCCAAAGAAAGTGAAACGCCTAGGTATTCGCTACCCAGGGGTGCAGAGGGCTTATGGTGAACGTTCTGAGAAGCTGACAAGAAATTACGCAATGTCCAAGTGAGTGCCAAGCACACTGTGTCCATGCATGGGACCCTGCACAGCAAAGGTGGCCCTTTTCCCCAAAGTAATCAACATAGGAAATTATCAAGGGTCCCCCGAAGGACCAAAAGTTTAATGAAATTCTTGTCAAAATCCTGGAAAGGCATTTTTAAAGATATAGGCAAAATTTTAACATAGAAAGGCTAAAGTAATCTTAGCAAGGAGAAAATATGTGTAAGAAATCAATCTACACCCCCTCAAGATCTGCTGTAGTGACATTAATCAGTACCCCGTGGCACTGGTGAGAGGCACAGAGACAGACAGGAACAGAATAGACAGCCCAGAACAGTCATAACAGTATGCCCACCTGAGTTTTGGAAAAAGTCAAAACACAATTTCCTGACTGGGGAGATAGTTCAGTTGGTAGAATGCATGCTTAGTATGTGCAATGCCCTGACTTCAACTCCCAGCACCAATGAATAAATAAATAAACCACAATTTCCTGGAGGAAGGAAATAACTTTTTTGACAAATGGTGCTGCACCAGTTGGACATCCACAGGGAATAAAGAACCTTGACCAAAAACCCACATCAATAAAAATTAACCCAAGTAGAATGGTAAATAAATGTAAGGCATGAAACTACAAACCCTAAGACAAAAAGCCTATGGGTCTTTGTGAACTGGTACTGAACAAAGAGTTCAAAGTCTTAAAACATAAAGGAAGATCCATAGAATGAGGAACTGACAAGTCAAATCTCATAAAAATTTAGAAGTTCTCCTTTTGAAAATTTATGTGAATAAAGAAAAAAAGGTACAAATAAGGAAGTATTTGTAAACTTGATGTTTGATAAAGCACTAGTATCTGGAATAAATAACTCAAGAGTAAAAACATTGAAAATCCAACAACAGAGTGTGCACAAGTCATGGACAGGCTCTTGGGATCTGCACATGCAAATGCACAGATGAAGGGTGCCCAGTGTTACAGTTGCCTGGGGAATGTAAAGCAATGCCACACAAGACTTCACCACACACTTGTCAGAATGGTTAAAACCTAGGGAAAAGAATGACAGTATCAGATGCAGATAGAGATGAGGAGACTGTGAATCTCTCCTGCATTGCTGGTAAGAATGTAAAGTGGTGCAGCCACTCTGGAAAACAGTATGTTAGTTTCTTAAATAATTAAACATGCAAAACTACCATGTTATCCAGGAAAATTACACCACTGGACATTTATGCCAGGGAAATTGAAATGTCTACAAAATGACTCAGACAAAAATGTTCATAGCAGATTTATTTGCAATATCCAAAATCTTGAATTAGCCTTGATGTTCTTCAACAGGGGACTAGTTAAGAGACTCATTCACTAGAGTTCTTCTGTGGTCTATTCATATCATTCCAATATGTCATGGAATATTGTTAAGTAACAGACAGAATGAACTATAAATACTTGGAATTTGGTTGAATCTTCAGGTAATCATGCTGAGTGAAAAAAAATTCAATCACCAAAGATTGAATACTGCATATTCAGTATAACATCCTTATACAACATTGTAGAAGTAACAAAATTTTAGAAATGGTGGTAAAATTAGTGTTAGCCAGGGGCTTGGGATCAGGGGTGGGGGTGTAGGATGCTCATAGGAGCCACAGGAGGATGGTCGTGGTGCTGGAGTGGCGCCATCTTGATGGTGGTAATGGATACCTGAATTCACACGTGATAAAACTGAATAGAAATTACACACACACACACACACACACACACACACACACACACACTAAGGACAAGTAAAACAGGAAATCTGAAAAAGATTGATATATTTCATCAATGTCAATATCTTGGTTGTGATATTTAACTTTAGTCTTTAGACAATGCTAATACTGGCACAAATTGGGTAAATGTTCAGAGGTCATCTTTTGTGAATATGTGGAGAAGTTGTCTTGCCCAAATTCTCAGTCAGAATCTGAATACCTGGTGCACATGACATCATGGGGTGGTGGGGTACCTTGTTATGGTCCCTCGAAGTGATAGGAGGCAGGTGTGAATGGTGGGAATACAAGATTAAGAGAATAATTCTACAAACTGGGCCCCCCATGCTGACCCCCATATGTTTTCTTTACTAGATACAATTTACCTGCAGCATTGCCTGGCTTAAGTGGACAGCATATGTTACATTCCTCAGCAAACTCCTTGCTATCTGCAGGAGAAATGCAGGCCTGAAATAATTCTGATAAGAGGAACCCAAGTTACTCCTAAAGGAGGAAATTGTGACCCTTACCTAGATCAGATCCTGGAATTCAGGGAGGATAAGCATAATCTCTACCTAACCATAACATCTATAAAACAGGTTCCAGTTCATAGGGGCCAAAGTGACCAGGGTTGTGATGCCCGTGGGGACTTGAAAGTCTTATGTCATCCTGCTATCAGTCAAAATCAAGAGGAGGACCTGGGCAGGACTCTCTGGAAACTCCCCATGAAACTGGAGAGCATGGTGTCTTTCCTGTCTGAGAAGATCCACTCTCTCCCTTGAGAGTGTCCCCTCTCCCCTTTCCTATCCCTTCTAATAGACTCACGCCTGTCACACTGAGGAACATGTCAAGTCTTTCTGACTTGATTGCAAGAGTTGGGATTTGGAAGGGGGTCTTTGCACTGCTTCAGTTTCCTGGAAGTCCCCAGCCCTGTAACAGAAATACAGAGGGGGTGCCTCTCCACTCAGCAGTAACACCGCAGGGGACCATTCAGCTAAAATCCATAGATTTTAGATGATTTTTATAATCTTTTAAAAACTATGACATCTTTTTCTTTGGATCCAAGTCAGCATAATGACACTCTTCTCTCTCAAGATAGCATCTGAAATAATCTGTAGTCCAAATCAAGACAGCGGCCACTGTGCAGAACAGCAAAGGGTTCACACTTCCTTATCTTCCCAGGATGATGCTGAATGTGCCTTCTGTCGCCTGCACCAAGCTGGCCTTGTGCTGCGTTTTCTCCACCCTTCCTACCCTTTAGATCTTACATTTGTGTAATTGAGCATGGCTAAAATTTTGTGATACACCCATGTTTTAATTTTTGTTTTCACTATCTTTGTATCCATCAGAAGGAATGACGTTCAATTAGTTTTTGGTTTTTTTTTTTTTTTTTCCTGCCATCTTGGCCACTATGTGGCTCTTTGTTGGCAGGTAATACTTTATGTTTCCATATGTAGTTTTAATTTCAGATAAAATGTGTCCTTTATTCCCAGTAAACCACCAGGTAGGTTTTTTTGCTTTTCATTTTTAAGTTTAAAAGTGGAAATTTGGAGATATTTCCTAAGCCAGTAAGCAAGACAGGACGACTTGAACTCCAGGTACCTAAAACCAGACCTCCGTCCATGGGCAGGTAGGGAGAGCTCTGAGACCCTGGCAAGGGGGCGGCACCTCCCAGCGGAGCTCCTCATCCTAAACAGCATCCCCCAGGATGGCAAAGCTTCACAGAACCAGGGTTTTCTTCAGCCTCCTTTCTCACTGTCGTGCCCATCTGGGAAAACACTGAGAGTGATGGGACTTTCTGGGGTCTGACAAATAGGCTGAGTGGCACTGAGAGGTCACCCCACTCATGCTGCCCGGACTCGCACCCACAGAGGGATGAGCAAGTGAGTGGACCCAGGGAGCCTGGTACAGGGCTGGGCCTTCCACGAAACCGAGGCAGCATGAGGACCCCTCACTTCACCCTAATGCTTGAGATCAAGCCAGAAAAGTCTCTCTCAGAGAGGAGGACAGTGTACCCCTCCTTCCCCCCAGTTTTACTGAGAGTCCCAGGAGGATTGCAGAGAGTCCCACCTAAGTCCACCTCTGCCTGATTGACAGCATAGAAACCATATGGCCCTCCTGGGAGAGAGGATGGCACGGGGCTCATGGAGGGGTTTTGAAGGAAATTGAGCTCCCCATTTTGTCTGTTTCCTGTCCCCTTAATTGGCTATTGCCTTTGAAAAGCCCCCTTCAAGCTTTCTTTGGAGGGTTGATGTTTTGGCTCTCAGGAGCATGGGCGCTGGACACAGTCTGGGTGACCAGGAAGGGGGCAGACCATCTGGTAGGCTGTGACCCAATCCAGGAACAATAGATTTTCTCAAGGGCAAGCAGCTGTGACTGGGGGAGGTTTTACAGTACCAGCCCTTCTTCCAGGTGCTTCCCTGTCAGATAAGGCTCCCTGTGGTTTTCAGTCCCTTCCATTATCCTCCCCTGCTCCCATTCATGGCTGAGGAGTGCGGAGCAGAAAGCTTGACTTCAAGTGGAGGATGGAGCATAGCTTAGATCAGCTCACACAAGGGGAGATAGAGAAATGTCCACAGTCTGCTTGGCCTCACTTTTTAATCTTTCAGGATTTGGCCTCAGAGCTGAAGGTCCATTTATTTTCTTTCCCAGGCACCAGACATGGCTCAGCTGATGCCACTCTTGCGGGGAGAGTCAACTCTTTTCCCTTTGTGGATGAACTAAATCAGTCAGGTAGACTTGCTTATAAAAATCAGGATGAGGCTGAAGTTTCTGTTTGCCCCTTCATTACCAGTGTCTTAGAAAGAATGCAATCAAATGGGAAGAGCCCCAAAAGTCTGAAGAAGCACAATATTAGTGCATTTTCACTTCTGTGTTTTAGAAGCAAGGTGAATTATGCACTTTGTCCACTTTTTCCTTTTGAGCTATCCCACCGACTGCGGCTCTCCTGGAGTGCTCGGAGAGAGAAGATTCTTTCCTTCCCTTCTCTCTGTTCATGGCGGAGGAAACTATGACAAAAGGCAGGTTAATGAGGGAGAGGCATAGAATTGATTCAGTGTAACTTTCACACAGCACCAGAGACTTCATAAGGAAATGAAGGCCAAAGAAGCAGGGACCCTGTGTGTTGCGAGTAGCTGATGGAGGAGTGGACACGTGGAGTGGACCTCACCTTTGACACAGGTTTTACCTCACGCATCCACGGTGGCATGGCTGAGCAAGGTCTGCTCAGGTTCTCTCTGCCTTCCTGTGTCTGTGGAGATAAAGGCCTTCCTCCTCTCTGGGTACAGGGTGGGCATCCCTTACATGGGGTCTTTTCAACTGCTTCAGAGAAAGAGCAGAGAATCTTTTTTCAGTGGAGAAGGGCTGGTGAAGGGCAGAGAGACTTCGATGCTTCTGCTGTTTTCCCAAATTCGGAGGCAACACATTTTGGGATAGTGTGTCCTCCACCCCATCAAGTTAAGTGCTGGCCTTGAAGCTGGAGGATCTGACTGTGAGTTCCTCTTGAGCCCTGGTCCCTGGAGCTATGAACTAAAGAACCAAACCCATGTCTACTTTGATTTCTTTATGCCCCAAATGAGAAAACTAGTAATAATTTATAGGGCTTTTGTTACTTATATTAAATAAAACATGTGAATGTTTGTAGCTCTGAATTTGATTATATTAACCATTTGAAACCAAAGTTGAAACTGTAGTTTCTTCCAGTAATTATTTGTAATTTAAAAATTAGATGTGAAAGGAATAAATAATCATAAACCGGAATCCACATATCCACCCCTAATTAAGAAAACGAATTACCTGTGTCCTTATTCTTCTAATCCTCCACATAAAACTCTTGAAACCATTGTCTTCCCTACCACTCAGAGGTCACTATCATTCTAAATGTAGGAGTGATTGCCATGCCTACCACTATTCCCCTCAGTGCTCGACACGGTTCCACTGGAAATAATGAAGATTCTTGCATGGTCTGATCTGGGAAATGTGGACGTGGCATGCTCTTTCTTGTTTTCATGTTATTTCTTATTGGTATTGGTAAAGATTTCAGTAGATAATCAGACATTAAGTGATTTGGAACATAAAAATAACACCACTCAAACCTTAATTGATTTCATATTAATATTACCTTAAGCAAACAGAAAAAATGTTGTGGGTCAGATCAACAAGAGTCATTGTCCACTGCTCTCAGTTAGCTTAACACAACCAGACTGCCTGGCTGCTTTAACCCAAACCAGGAAGTGCCCCCCTCTTAGTGAAACTGTTTTCACAGTTCAGGGACCACAGTGGGTTGCAAATAAGATTGATGGGAAGCTGTATCTTGGGTGTCATTTAACTATCAACACAAGGTAGTTCCACTTTATACACTATAGACAGGGCAAAAGGTATCTATGCTGCATATCAGCCTCCCAGAGATGTCTAAAGTACTATCCTTGACATAACTTTAAACCATGACATGTCAAAACCTATATAGTTTATGAGGATGGCCTTGACTTTTATTGTTCCTAGTAAGATGAAAACCAGAACCAGTTAATGATTTAGTGTTGTTTTGTTTAGAAAAGTAGGAGAACTTGATTTGTTTTGATTATACTTATGTCCATCACATTTCCTTAGAGCTTTATCACCATCCCTTCTATGTAACCTCAAAAGAATGTACTCAAGTTGAATGTATAGATATATATAGATTGTGTGTGAAATGGTAGCTGGACTTAGAATTTAGCCATGTAACAGTAAAGATAAAATTAAGCCTCAGATCTTTGAGTCTGTGTCGCTTTACTCTCACGGATGTCTTCCCCCTACCAAGCTGTGACACGACCCCTGCTAAGGCTGGACCTTGGAAAGTGATCAGCTCTTGCTTTTGTTGATAGGTTTCTGCATTTGAAGTAAGATATTATGGTTTGGATCTAAAAATGTTGCCCAGAGGCTCACGTGTTGAGGAACTGGTTTCCAAGTGCAGCAGTGCTCAGAGGTGAGTGGATCACATGGCTCTGACCTCATGGGTTAATCAGTGGATTAATTCACTGAGGGATTCATAGTTTAAAATGCACTATTAGTGTTATAGGCCTGGGTCTTTCAGGGAAACCGAGGCAGCACGGAGGCCCCACTCCAAACCCCAATTCTTACTACCCAGTCAGAAAGAGTTCAGACATGTTGCTCAGAATAACAAACACGGGCTTACCAGAAGGGATGAGAAAAGGGATAGGGGGATAGCCTCAAAGGACGGAGCGTGTCCTTTCACAGAGAAGAGGGACAGAACACCCCTCCTGCCCTCTGGTATTTTGGGGAGTCCCAGGGAAGTTTCCGCAGAGTCCTGCCCAAGTCCACCTCTTGAGTTTTGAGTGACAGCAGGAAACCATGGGACTCTCAAGTCCCCATTGTGCGACAACTCCAGGTCACTTTGGCCCATGCTGACTGGTTCTAATTGGACCTGTTCTTACAGCTGTGATGTAGGGGGATTGTCCTCACTCCCTGAAGTCCAGAATCCGGTCTGTGTAAGGGTCACAGAAGACCTCCCTTCAGGGTGACTTGCATTCTTCCTATTTGGCCTGCGTTGTGCCTGCAGAGAACAGGGAGCTTGCATACCCTCTGGAAGTAAGCCAGGTACTTTTATTTCACTTATATTTTTTAAAAGTGAAAGCATGTGGGGTCAGCACAGTGGCCCGTTTCGTAGAATTCTTCCCTAACCCTCATGTTCCCACCTCGCGTCTGTCAGTCATGCACAGTGGGAGTGGAGGAAAGTGCAGGAAGTCAGACCTCGAAATGGGCACTGGGTGTGTGCTTGGGGACTGAGACTCGTCCCAGGCTCCTTCCTCTCATGCACACCCCTTCTCTGTGCTTCCTGGATGCCACAATCACTTTTGCTACACCGTACCCTACTGCCATAATGTGCTGCCCGACCCCAGGCCCAAACAATGGAGCTGTCTGACCAGCAGCTGAAACCCCCCAAATCATGAGCCGAAAGAACTCTTTTCTCCTCGAAGTAGTTTTTCTCAGACATTTTGTCACAGCAATCAAAAACCAGCATAAGACTGTGTTTTGTTTTAACCCGTATTGAATTTTATATAAATGGAATTAGATTTCATGTGTTCTTCTATAACTTGAGTTTTTGCTCACAATTCTACATTAGAAGATTATAATTGCAATGGGGTAAAAAAAGAAAACAAAATAGAAAAGCCACCGTGAGGTGAGGGTTGTTGAGTCTCGACACTGAGGAGCTGAGGAGCTGAGAAGATGTGGTGACACTTCCAGCAGGATATCAGAGGATTTCTCACTGAGAGCTTCCTTAGAGCCACTGTGGTCCACCCGGTCTCTATATCAACCTGGAGTCAGTGCTTCCATCAAACAGCTTGTCAAGTCCCATCAAAAATTTGGTTTGATATTTCTAGGTATTGCTTTGAATATATATGCTAAATCTTTATAAAGTTTTCTTTTTAAGATACTGATTCAAAAAATCTATTATTTGAATATAATTCTTTTTTGTTTTCCTTTAATATATTCCACCAAAATTTTATAATTTCCTCCAAAATTTTTGTACATTAAAAATTTACTTTATGAGACTAATAATTAATAATGCTTATTATAATTGATATATTTTTATTATGCTTCCTTAACTTTTACTTATGGATAGATTTATATAGCTATTGTGATTTTAACTTCACTCATTAATTCTAATATTTTACATATGTGAATAATTACTTTTATTTTTTTCTTTCAAATATTTATTTCCTTTTTTTCTTGCCTCAATACACTGCCGAGATCCTTCAAGGACAAAACTGGATAGAACTGCTGTTAAAGGGATTCATGACTTTTTCCTGATTACAATTATTTAAACTCTGAGCATGAAAATGGTAGGATTATCACCTTAAAAAGGTCATTTTCCCCTCAGTTTTCTGGAGAAAGTTTTATCATGAATGGTTGGGAAATTGTCTCAATAGTTTTTCAACTTCTTATATTAGATGATCATAGGGTTCAACTCCTTTTACGTGCTCGTGTGATAGAGTTCATAAATTGATTCACCTGTGAATTTTTCTGTGAGCTCTTTCTTGCTGCTTTATCCTGCTCAGACCTAGGGATGCAGCACAGACCTTGTAACATAGTTTCCAACCTTCCTATCACCTTGGTCTTGGAGGTTCCCCTGCCATTCTTCCTTCTTTGCTAGCTTGACAGTGTCTTCCCAAGCTTACTCCGGAAGTGCTTGTGTAGCCCCTTTCTCATACTTGAAAGGGTTCGTGAAAGATGCATTTGATCCTTGGACGTGGTTGAACTTTCTGTAAACTGTGTGACTTGACTTTCTTTGGACAGTTTCCACACAATGGCCGTTTTGACAGTCTTCATTGGAGCTGAACATGTCTTCTAATTCTTCTAGAGTCTTCATTTTCAACCCTCTACTCCATGCCAGGATTTCTGACCAGACCACTGTTCTTATTGTCCCCTGGGGGTCAAGACTCCCCCTTCAGAACTCGGTTTATTTACCTCAATCTCTGAGCAAACCTGGGCTGTCCACTGGTTCCACAGCCCAAAGCTTAAAAATAACCTGCTCAGTAAACCACCTCAAGGGGAAAGTTGCTTTCCACAGCATTTACCTCCATAAAGTGTGTTTTCACTGTGTTTTGGCCTTCTGAATATTCCTTAATTTTATGAAAGAAAGTTAAAGGTATTATTTGATTTTTTTCTTTTTTATCCAACATTTTTAGTTGCTTTTTGCCAAAGGATGGTCAAGATATTAGATACCCATGCCACTAGAAATAAAGTCTTATTTCATTCTTAACTGTAAGATTTATTAAATTCTTCATGTGCTTGAAGACCTGCTTATCTCATTTCTATTTCTTCAATTTTTCCTTTTCTTCCCTGGACAATACCACAGCAATTTCTAATGCCATCTCAGCATGTTAACCCTTCCATCACTGTGTTTTTGATGCATTCAGAGCAGTACATGAATCTTAAAAATATTTTTAGAGATTTTTCTTCATGGCAAGCATCATGGTAGAGGCTACGTCATGTGCCTGGGAAGAACATCTGAGTGTCTGGAGTGAATTTTGAGGTGTGGATGGCTAACGGAGGCTAGAAGTGATCCTGGGCAAGGAGGCTGTGGGTGGTGGTCAGGAACTCTCCAGACAGAACATTTCATATCCTCAGAGAGGAATGAAAAGAACTGATGCAAAGTGCATTTCTAAATATAGCCTATTAGCCTGGCCACATGTAACTTAGTTCAGTCAATCAGACTAATCTTTTTATTTCAAACCATTTCATTATTCTTATTCTAGAGTAAATCTATAAATACATTTTCAGTCATGATTTCATTTCTTATCAGTTCAATTTAATGCCCCAAGTATAATATGAAATAATTTTAGGTATGTGGACATTTAAAGAAAGTGTTCCCATTTGAAATTTGATTTTGCTGCGTGTAACTGGGTTAGAGGCAGACATGGAAAAGGCAGCCCTGGTAAAGAGGAAGACTGGACGGGAAGCCCGTGGCTTGGTGTTCTCTCCTCCCTGGTGTTGATCCCCTCGGGAAGGCGGTCCCCACTCCGAGCTGCTTCCCCAAGAAGGGAGCAGAAGCAGCAATGAATTTCCTCCCACGGTTCTGATTAGCATGAAAATTAAGAAAATAAGAGGCTAAAATTATGCATTTAAATTTCAAATCAATTCATTTTGCTCTCCTGCCTAAAATTCTTCAATGTTTGTCATTTTCCTTGGAATAAAATTGAACATCCTGGCCGGGAACATGCATGGCTCATTCTGTCCTATCCACTTTCAACCTCAGCATGCATAGGACTACTGCGCAGCTCGTGGGACTGGCCACACTTGACCTCCCAGGGCTCCTCACAGCAGGCTTGGCTCCGTGCCTCTGCCAGATGCTCTGCTCCTCACTCTTCCCCATCTTCCAGGTCCCAACTCAGACCCTGCGTGCAGGAGTCTCTGATGGTGCTGTCTCAAGAAGGCTCTCACCATCCCACCGGAGGCATTGATCCCAGCCTTAAGTCACTCACTCCACCTGCAGGGGTGGGAGTCCTTGGAGGCAAGCACACAGGTGTTTTCTGATGGACTCCTAGAAGATCAGCTCCTCCAGGGCTAGGATCTTGGCTACCGCTGGGGAGTCTCAAATGCTCCCAGCACCTGCAAGGCACTCAGGAAAAGGTCTCAGACTGAGCACCTATTTGGCTATGAGCGCATATTAAGAATTCTGAAGTGTCATCCAAACCAGGGCCTTTTTACTATGTTTCTTTATCGTTTGTATCTTGCATAGCAAGAGTATCAGAGGGCTGGTATCCTCATTCAGATTCGAGGATGCTCTCAGTGGCAGGAGCCCAGGATGACAAGCTTCTCCGACAGCTTGTGCTGTTCCTCAAGGTGCTGCTTAAGCCCAGCCCCCAGCTTTGACAGACGAGCCTTTCCAGCTGCTGCTTGTAGCATATTTTCTAAATAAAGTCAGTTTAACCTTCAGTGCTTTCCCTGTTCTTTTGGAATCTAAATGCACAGTGCATTTTAGGAATTGATACTGAGACAATGTCTGAGTGACAGCAAACGTGGAATTTCAACTCTGTCAAACAGAGGCCTGGCGACAACTCAGGAGTGTTTGCTCAGAGGTAGACCTCTTCTCTATGTGATAACGTCGGTAGTGGGCACTTTCATAACACACTGAAATTACAAAGCTCTTTCCAGGGGTGCACAGATACCTCTAGAATTGCCCATTGCATTAAACTCAGGCACCTATCTGACTCACAGACTAGGCATCATACCACCTGGTAGCCACACAGCACTTGGCCATTCAGAGGTATCTCAAATATGTTGTCCTCTTAGATTCTTTGAAGAATGGGGTCAAGTCTATGATGTAATTCCCGCCTAAAGGTGGCAGCTTACACAGCAAGGGAGGTAGCACCAAAGTGACTTAGGGTATTTGGGGCTCAGATCAGAGAGCTCTTTCCAGTTTGCTGGCCTCCAACAGCACAGCTGATCTCAGTGTAGCTCCAGAGATCTTGTGTTGTTTTGCTTAAGGACATGGTACCCCATAGTCCTGCCCTGTTGGACCATTAAAAATCCAGCTATTAACCGTGTATTTGTTTCTAACATATTTACCATTGCTCCATCCTAGTTCAGTACATTATATTGACAAATGATCAGTAAGAGTCCTATTCTAAGACTCTCAGTCCTCCATAGTGTGTTCTTCGGCCTTGGAGTCTTCTGGGCCTGAGCAGCTCTGCAGAGGAAGGAAGGAACCACGTGGACAGAGGGAAGGAGGCTGCCAGCTTGTGTGGGTGGCCCAGTCATCTCCATTCATGATGGGTGCAGAAACCAGACCCCACAGACCCCCTGCAAGACGTGGAGCCCACTCCCACACTCTCACTGCCTTCCTGCTCACACTTGAACTCTTTCTGGCATGTGTCAGGACTCTGCTTCCTGAAGACCTTCTGAAATTTCCATCCAGCAATGTCAGCCTCATCTGGGTTTTGGATAACACCAAGGACGTTACCTTTAAATGTTATTTTGGATAAATTTGAGTTAACTTCTCTTACACGGTGAAAACTTCTCTGCCATATACCTGTCAGTTGGATTT
>JAJEJO010002663.1:364150-410048 GCA_020662805.1 Glaucomys volans
GGGGTCGACCCTGAGGGGTGGCCCCCTGGATCAGTTCTAGGCTGCCCCTTCAGGAATGGAGTACCCTCTGAGGGGCTGAGCCAACAGGGGCTTTGTCACCTCATGCTCCCAATGGCCTGAAAAGGGGCGGATTTCAGAGTCAGGGCAGCAGTTCAATGATGATACTGAGGACTTAGTACTTTGTTTCCCTTCCTGTGGCTGCCATATTAACTCCAGTCTGTTTGGGTTGTGAGAGGGACTCAGCCTTCCATGTGCTGGGTGGAGACAGGGAAGCACCCAAGGAGAAGAGAGCAGCCTTTGTTTCCTTGGATATTTTTATAGTTAAGAAGCCTATCCCCTTTGTGCACCTTAAGACCCTCTGGGCAGGATCAAGCCACCAGCCACACCCTTGCTGGAGGAGGGGCTGAGGCAAATACCCAGCAGGTTCGCTCTCTGTGGTGGGACAGTGGCACTGCTGGAGGGGAGAGAGGCTGGTGCCATGGAGAGGTTGGTAGCAGGAGAATCAGGGACTGGTTCTTTCTAGAAACATTCTGAAGAACAACAGAGTATAAAACATGTAGAATATATACATAAGAGGAATATGAAGAATTGCTTCATGGTGTGACCTCCGAAACTCAACCTGTCTCCTGTTTGGCCACAGTAGTAAGTACGCATTTGCTCACTTAAAACACGAACTTTGGATTTCAGCAAGATTCGCATACTGTCTATTCTAGGGTAGAAAGTTTCTCTACCATTGCAAACTCTGTAAAAGAAGATTCCAAACGACTTTTCAGCTGCAGCACCCCACCCCCGGCAGTGAAGCCATTCTCTGCACCTCCTGCCACCCTCGTCACCCAGCTTCTGTTACTGCAGGCATTTCAGCAGCCTGCCTGCCCAGGCCTCCCTCCAGCCGCTGAGCGCGAAGACTTCCAGTCGTTTCCAGCATTCACACGCATTTTGTCTCCAGCATGCAATTCCCAAACTTCACTTCACTAATGTACATGGATAATGTTCAGTCCTGTCACGTCTTATTAAGAACTAATGGAGCTCTTCTAGACTTAATTTTAGGACTCAGTGGTTGTCTGGATTTCCTCCGATCAACATTCCCTTTTGTCATCTCGAGCCCTGGTAATGGCTCCTTCTCACAACAGCAAATTCTGTGCTTGCAATCGCCGTCAGCCCTCCTCTCTCCACGGGCTGCCCCAGCCCCGCTGACCCCAGTGGAACTCCTGTATGGCCCTGCAGACACCTGCCCGGGCGGGCTCCTCAAGGTCAGTGAGCTCAGCACAGGACCTCCTCTGGCACTGCTCAGGGGGCGAGCCCAGAGACGAACGCATGGCTTATCAAACACTTTCTCCCACTCGTTTTTATTTTTATTTTTTGTTGTTTTCAATTGCTGTTTTAAGAACATACTCTGTCTTCTTCGGCAAGTGAATTTGATGTGATGAGAATAATTAAGGATGTTCTCAGAGTTTTAGGTTTTAGCTTTGGTTTGCTGCCTAATCGAAGGAAGTAATGCTGATGACAACAGGGCCACCACTAAGGTGACAGTTTGCACGGCAACCCTGACTGCAAAGTGCTTGGGGAAAACTTCCGAGACCCTCCTAAGGAGCTTTCCGGTTCTGACCAGCGTTTTACCTTCTGCTGTTTTCCTGGAGGAGCCAACTCTCAAGGACGACACAACTTAACTATTTACAAAGGTATTGCCTTCTCTTAAGAAAGGAAGTATAAAGACGTTCTTGTAAAGTACCCTAAGCCCACTAGGTTGCTTTGAGTCTCCTCTCCTTCTTGGCCTCTTGATGGGGAGTTGCAGCCAAAGTTTGCATTTAGTTGGCTTGTATTTCAGAGTCATCCTCAGGAATAAGATCAGAAGTCTTTTTGCTTCGTGAAAACAAACTGAGTCAACAAGATGTCCAAAGCAGGGAAAAGGCCTTCTGTGAAGAGGCCTCTGGGGTCAGTCTCCAGCGTAGCCGCCTGCTGTGTAGCCTCCAGGGTCAGTGCTGTATCTGCAGGTTCTTTCGTGTGAAAGATTTTGTAAGCCCAGAGCTGGAAAGCAATCCTACCACACATGCACCCTTTAGGCTTTCAAAATATTCCTGTGGCTTAATGGATCCTAGTGATTTTTCCAAGACATTGCTGTCTTGTATTTTCTTGCGACCTCATTCTTACCAGTGTGCATTTGTTATCACCCTTTAGAAACTTTACATTTCCTCAACTAGGGGAGAAAAGATTTTTAAAAGTATTTCAGTCTTTATTCACCAAATAAAAAAGGCTCAGTATGAGCAATTATCATGAATCCTAATTAAAACTGCAAAACTAATTCCCTTCTACATCAGCCCATTAACTATAGTAGCAAGAAAGGAAGAGAATGTAATCTTGACATTTTGCTGGTGTCCTGTCACTTTTGAACAAGTAGACTTACTCTTACATTTTTCAGAAAACACTGTGTTTATGTGCAATGATAGATCATTAGGATGTAGAAGGAAACATTCCATTATCCAGGTGATCCTGCCTATGCATGATAGATTTAGTGAGATCACTGCTGAATTCCCTTAATAAGTACAAGTGTCCTTCTGGTCTCATGGACTCTATCAGGAGATGTGAAGACTGCTAATTGATTGGCAAAAGTCAAGTCAGTTGGTGACATGTTCCAAGAAGACAGTGACTCTGTCTAGAAACAGGGATATGCTTGGGGATGGGTCCAAGTAGGATTCCAGAAGCACCTGCCAAAATACCCCACTTCTGAGAACCTAAGCACAGGGAAGGTGAAGCTTCTGGAACATTTTTCTATGGAGTGTTTTGATAATGTATTAGTCATTAAAAGTCACTAGAATGCCATGAAATCATTGAGTACATATTTCAGTGGTGAACAGCAAAGGTGTTAATTTTGTGTGTGCTGTATGGATGAGTGGTGCTTCTGCTGGCCTGGGTGGTGCTCACCTGGCTGTGGCTGGACTTGATCTCGGGTCAGCAGTGAACTGGAGGGTGGCCAGGAGGCTACTCTGGGGTAGCCTGAGTCGGGGTGAGTCATCTCTGCTCCATGGTCCCTTACCCTCAACTGGACCAAGCGTGGCAGGCCCATGGTGGAGGAGGAGTGTTTCTACTTCCTCCTCTGGATGGAAGTAGAAACACTGAGGGCCTATGTGGCCGAGTCTGAGAATGAGCCCAAGGCCACCACTGCTACATTCTACTGGTCAAGGCACACGGAAAGCTCAGCCTGATGCAGGGCTGGGCAACAGCCTGTACCAGCTGATGGGAGGAACTTAAATGTTAGCTTGCGAATGGTATCAGTACAGGGGTGGAGAATCAGGGCCACTTTTCAGAACAACTGCCAGAGATGGTTTTCAATTGAGAAGCCTCTGCATATCTCTATCTGTGTAAAAATGCGTATCAATATCCATTGCTGAAGTTATATTCGTATCCTGCTCCACAGGAAGAAGAGATAGCGTATAAAGACTTCTGCTTGCTGTTGGATCTTGTGTTAATCAGTAAATGGGAATATGGGCAGAAAATGGCATACCAAAATGGAGGGACTCCAGAGGATAACGGGAAGAAGTGATTCCTATTCTCCATATGTATGTGTAACCCAACTTATCGGGTAGTAAAATATACTCAAGATATTAAGCTTTTAAGCAGTAGTTTAGAAATGATCAAGAAGTGATTGTAAAGAGGGCAAAGACGGGACTCCAGACCCTCAGGACGATCTTGCAACTATCAGTGACAGGAAGTGACGAAATTTTCCACATGCTCTCAGAAGGGAACTCAGGTCAAGGGGGCTGAGCCATAGAACCTGCTGTGGGGTTTTGAGGGGGGTGGGTGAACTGCATTCAGAAACTGGAGGTGTTTCCTCTTCGCCTGGTATCCAGAGTGGAGAGAGGCTCTCTGAGGCTCCCAGGGTCAGTTCAATCCTGGGTCCACATAACACAGAAGCATAGCAAAATAGTTGTTTTATTAAAGTGGTTTACCACTGTGTTCATTAGGGTGGTTTATCATAGAAACATATACAAAGCAAGGGGCATGTGTAAGTGGGAAAGACCCAGAGGACAGGGCAAGAGCCACAAGCAGACAGTCCCTTCATACCATTCCTGAGAAGACATAGACTTGTCACTCCATTGAGGTGCCATGGTTGGCATGGGGTGACTAAGGAAGGAAGAACAAATGTTTGAAAAAGAGAAGGAACTTTGGTAATAAATTTTGAACATTGAACTTGACTTCTATTTCAGAAACAACTTAGCCGTATGCAATGGAAGATCCTAGGATAACCTCCACATTTCACTCCACCTCCTATCTGCTCAACATTCAAAAGAAGTAAGTAAGACAGGAACCATTTTGCAAAAGAAAGATAGCTATATTTATTGCACTACACAACTGTAGAATTAAATGTTGACTCTAAATCCTATTCAGTGATGAAGAACTAGTTCATTTGTAGATACTTTGGGGTTGGAAGCAATAAACTGAACTAACGTGTGAATGTTGTTTGTGATTTTCATTAAAATCGAACTTTCTCCTTTAATTGAATTGCATTGACAAAGAGTAAGTGAGGATTAATGATCTAAAACTCTACAACTTTCTATAACACCTTGGGTGATCTGTTTTTTTCGTATTTCAGTGTTTGAAGCTGTGTTGCTACCCCACTGATTTATCAGATTTCTAGAGACCTCCTAAGGTTGGCATGCATGAGCTGAATTCCTGACACAGAATCACTTTGTGTTCACACTCTCTGAATTCTCATGCTTTCATGTGTAAAAAGAAGAAGCCGTGCGCAGAGAAAACTCTTGAAGCACAAGTCTGCAAAGGAAACCCCAGTCAAGGAGATACCTTGACATCTGGACCGTTGGGAGAAAGACAGGAAAATAAGTCACAAGACAACGAGCAAGGCTATTGCCTATTACCTAATGCAAATGTAAGTTGCACTTTTAATTTTGAATTTGATCAGTGGTGTAAGATCTCAGCAAATATATACATATATATGTATGACTTTTTAATGGACTGCTTTTCTAAGTTAATGCCTCATTGAGATGGGGAGCAGAATTTGCTCAGAAATGAGTCAGCAGTGATCCCAGAAGGCACGAGGACCAGATGTTGCTGCTGGGAGATGATGCATGACCCCTCCGTGGAAGCACCTGGTGAGGAGTGGACTATTCATGTCTGTCCATCCATTTTATAAGAAGCAGCCTCCACGTGGAGGGCCAGCTTATCACGTGTGGTTTTGTGTTCTTTGAGCCAGTGTGATGGCTCACATCAAGATCCTTCACTCAGTTTTACCCCACATCATACAGGGAGAATTACTGAGAGACACAAGAAAATTCTTGTAAAAAATGAAATATCTGGGGGAAGTGCAGCAGCGTGTCCTGATGCTGGGCTCCTTGAACACCGCTCTGTGGAGGACAGCTGGTCTCAGGCACCCAGCCAGAACACTTCTACAGATTCTGACATTCCTACTTCCTAATATTCATCACATTTATTTTTAAATGTTCAGAAGTGTGGAAGCTGGCTCTTTGCAGTGGGAGGGAGCCTGTTTATTAAAGAGTCGCCATGCAAAACAACATCGCACAACTCTCACATCCTGAAAAGGCTGAATGTGAGTTACAAGGTACTTTGACAAATACCTGTGATATACTGTTAAGAATTTACTATTTTCTATATTAGTACATTTCTCTTGCTGGTATACAGTTTGAACATTATAAAGATTAGGAACTCAGATTCTGGACTTAAATGCTAGCTCAGCTGGGTCTTTACAAAAGTCCCTTTGCATTTTTGTGCCTAACGTCCCCTCTCTGTAAAATGGGGTAGGAATGGTACCCGACTGTCAGGACCACTGTGAGGGGAAAATTGCAGTTAGAGAGCACTATGGATAGGGCACACAGAGACATGAGTGGTGGGAATGGGAGGTTGATGAAATCACTCTATAACCTGGGCCCACTGTGCTGACCCCATAGGCTTTCTCTTTTTTTTCTGTTAAATTTTTATTTTTTTAAATGCAATCTCACAAGAAGACACAAAAATAGTTCTGAGAAATTGTGTGAGCTCATCCCCAGAGGTAACATTTTACATAATTGTAATACCTCATCCAAATCAGGAAACACCATAGTAGCGCCATTCCCAAGACAACACACCTTACTCAGAGTTTACCAGTTTTTGTGACCTCTCTTTTTCTATGTGCTTGTAGAGTTCTATGACATTTCATGACATGCACAAAAACACATAAACACCTTCACAGTCGAGACAGAAATCTGTGCAATCATCACGAAGGAATTTTCCCTTGCTGCCCTTTTTAAGTCAGGTCTTCCTTGCTTGTCCCACCCCCAATCCCTGGAATTCACTCATTTGTTCTCTGTTTATATATATATATATATGTATGTATATATATATATTTATATATATATGTATACACACACACATATATATACACACACACATATATATACATATATACACACACATATATAGATATATACACACATACATTTACGTATATATGTATATGCATTGAGAATATATATTTCTACAACATTGAGAAATTGCTATTGATATTGCCTTTTCTTTATATATATATATATTCTATTATTTATTTTTATTTTTACAGGCATTTTGATTCATTGTACACAAATGGGGCACAACTTTTCATTTCTGTGTTGTACATGATGTAGATTCACACCATTCATGCATTCACACATGTATGTAGTGTAATGAGGTCTGTCTCATTCCACCATCTTTCATACCCCATCCCCTCCCTTTCCCTCATTTCCCTCTACACAATTCAAAGTTCCTCCATTCTTCTCTTACCCCCTGGCTACCTCCCCCGGCATTATGTACCAGTATCCACTTATCAGAGAAAACATTTGGCCTTTGATTTTGGGGGATTGGCTTATTTCACTTAGTATGATATTTTCCAACTTCATCCATGTACCTGCAAATGCCATAATTTTATTTTTCTTTGAGTAATATTCCATTGTGTATATATACCATAGTTTCTTTATCCATCCATCCATTGAAGGGCATCTAGGTTGTTTCCACAATCTAGCTATTGTGAATTGAGCTTCTATAAACATTGATGTGGCTGCGTCACTGTAATATGCTGATTTTAAGTCCTCTGGGTATAAATCAAGGAGTGGGATAACTGGGTCCAGTGGATAACCCCCCAAATGGTGGGTCCATTCCAAGTCTTCTGAGGAATCTCCATACTGCTTTCTAGAGTGGCTGCACCAATTTGCAACTCCACCAGCAATGTGAGTGTGCCTTTTTCTCCATGTCCTCACCAAACCCCTATTATTGTTTGTATCCATGATAATAGCCATTCTAACTGGGGTGAAATGAAATCTTAGGGTGGTTTGATTAGTATTTCTCTAATTATTAGAGATGTTGAACATTTTTTCATATATTTGTTGATCTATTGTATATCTTCTTTTGTGAAGTATATGCCCAGTTCCTTAGTCCATTTATTGACTGGCTCTTTGTATTTTTGGTGTAAATTTTTTTTAAATCCTTTATAAATTTTGGAGATTAGTGCTCTCTATCTGATGTGTGTAGAAAAGATTTTCTCCTATTCTGTAGGCTCTTTTACATTATTGATTTTTTCCTTTCCTGAGCAAAAGTTCTTTAGTTTGAATCCATCCCATTTATTGATTCTTGCTTCCATATTTTGTTTGCGAGTCTTGTTAAGGAAGTCTGGTCCTAAGCCTATGATGAAGATTCGGGCCTACTTTTTGGTCTAATTGTAGGTCCTTGATCTATTTTAAGTTCAGTTTTGTGCAGGGTGAGAGATAGGGGTTTAATTTCATATTACTACATATGGATTTTCAGTTTTGCCAGCACCATTTGTTGAAGAGGCTATCTTTTCTCCATTGTATGTTTTTGGCACCTTTGTCTAGTATTAGATAAGTCTATTTGTGTGAGTTTGTCTCTGCGTCCTCTATTCTGTCCCATTGGTCTACCTGTCTATTTTGGTGCCAATACCATGTCCTTTTTGTTACTATTGCTCTGTAGTATAGTCTATAAAACAATTAACCTGCGGCCTTGCCTGGCTTAAGTGAACAGAATATGTTATATTCTTCAGAAAACTATGTGCTATCTGTAGGAGAAATGCAAGCCCCCAAAATTGATAAGAACACAAGTTACTCTGAGGGGGGACTTTTCTGACCCTCGCATAGACCAGATCCTGAACTCAGGGATGCAAGGATAATTCCCCCTAAACATAAAATCTGTAAGAACAAATTCCAGTTAGAACTGGTCAGCATGGGCCAAAGAGACCTGGAGTCATCGTGGCAATGGTACTTGGATGTCTGAGGTTATCCTGCTGCCAAAAGTCAAGAGGGGAATCTGGGGGGACACTCTGGAAACTTCTCTGGGACCCCCAATAAAACTGGAGTTCAGGAGAGAAACGCCATCCCTCTCCTCACTAAGAGGACCCACTTTCTCCCTTGAGAGTGTCCCCTTCCCCTTTTCCCTTCTAATAAGCTCATGCCTGTCACCCTAACATGTCTGAAATCTTTCTGACTTGATTGCAAGAGGCAGGATCTGAAGGGCGGTGTTTGTGCTGCCTCAGTTTTATGGCTCTGTACACTATTGAGTGGTCACCACTATCTAAGAGGTCATTGCTACTGACAGTGGGGGAGTGGGCAATGATGCTCCAGGTCACCTCATCCTGTCATTTTTTTTAAACATAATATATCTGCCTGAGTCCAGTTCCACTTCTGGTCACTTGAGAGCAGTTGGGTTTGTTGATAAAACCAGCTGCTCATTTTCCTTTAATGTGCTGATATCTCTACACCTATGTGTGACTTGGGCGCTGTGTGTGAACTCCTCCTCATTCTGATACACGAGGGTCTCGTTTGCATGGCATGCATGGTTTAGTAGGGGAAACACTGGAGAGCCAGGGCCGCACATGGGATGGGTGGGAAGTCATTCTGGGAAGAGACTCAGGAAACCACGGTGAAATGTCCCACAGAGTGAGCCAAACCACGGCTTGTGCCTTAAACTCCTAAGACTCGTAAAGCAGAAGAGAGTTGGTGCCTTGCTTCATATGTCTGAAGCATGATCTAGCTTGCAGCCCGCTCAAAGCATGCTATCTTAAAACCTGGACTAATTAATAATTTCTTAATCTTTGTTGCATAATCTCTTAGTGGAAGGAAGTGTGGACAATTTTGCATTTTTCTCCACAATATCTCTGTATTGATATGAACAGCGCATTAATTTACATAGCGTGGAGTGACACAGTTCTTTATACCCCAGGATTGTGGGGAGCCTGGTTCTAGAAGCAGATCCATGTTGCTAATATCTTAGAGCTCAGAATGTGTGTGTGTGTGTGTGTGTGTGTGTGTGTGTGTGTGTGTTTTCCTGTATCTGTATCTGTCTATGGAAGTTCGACTGAAAGAACTTGATTATGAATTTTGACCACCACACGATGTTAAGTGGAGTATTTTTAACTTATTCTTTTGCTTTAATTTAATTATAAAAGGACATTAAACTCTGTTTATATTCTGTAATATATTTTTAATTTTAATAAAACCTTAAGGCACTATTTTGGAACCAAATCAGTCGAAGCCATATGTTCTGTGCAGTTCTTTCTGAGCTCTTTATCTGCGAGCAGAGCCTCCATTCTGGAAGAGCATGGAGTAGCAAGGTTTGGATAAAGGCCAAGTAGCAATAAATTTCTCACATCCTTGTTGACTCACCTAGTTTACAATTTTCAAAATATTGTGAAAATTGTCAAAGAAATAGTGTTTGGTCTAGATATCGCATACATGGAAGAAGGTAAATAAAAAATGAAATGTTTTGAAACTAACAAAGCGTTGAAAAACAAGAAGAAATATTGAGACTCTGCGGACACAAAGAGTCTGAATAAGTGAGAAGTCCATTATGTCCCACAACATTTAGAATACTTGCTATTAAATAGAAGAAGAATGTGTTTTTGGAGTACTTTAAATAAAGAATGATTTGAAGTTTGTAAGTTCCACTGGAGGAATCGGGTTGGGGCTGTTTCTGAGGGCTGGGTGGATCTGTTTTATGTCATCAGTTGGGCAATGGAGTTACTCAGACTGCAGCAAAGGCTTCCAGGGAGAGGACAGATACTGGTTCAGTGACCTTCTGTCCTGTTTCATCCCTTGAGATGCTTGCAATGGTTGATATTCCATATATGTTCTTCAAATTATCCTAAGAGGAGGTGGCTGCTTTTGTTCTCTGTCACTATTAAAATATTAATCTTCTCTGTCACTATTAAAATATTAATACTGCTCAGTTTGTTTTCTTCTCAATATCCATGTAACAAAAGAAAAACATTGTTATAAAAACTATCAAGTCAAATGAAATAAATTATGTAACTGGCACTTTTTTCAACGTAGGAATTTGAACATATCTAACAGGCGTATTTCATTTATACTTCATGAATATACCATTTTGTTTTGATTTTCACCCTGTCTTGTCTCTTTTAAATATTTTTGAAATGTTTTTAATTTAAAAGATAAAACTTAAGATGCTTGAGTTGCATTAGAAGAGAGCCTTTTGGGGAATATTTCGGTTTATGACTGAAGAATTCAGACAACAGGACCAATATCTGTGTTCGTTTAACATTTCTACCTTTGTCATTGAGGACATGCTAGAGTCTTAACACTTTGCTGGGTGTGGGATAAAATTTTGGGCCAAAGAAAGGTAGATCCTAATTTTCTGAAGATCATGTCAACTGGCTAAATATGTCCCCACCAAATATGTTATTTCATGAAGTGAAAGAGATCTTCACTTGGTAAACTTACAGTTTGTATAACTTAGCAGTCTATTTATGACAATATTGCCAAAGATGTGTCAAGAGCTATCAGGCTGGGCAGGCTCAGAAACTTAGTGAGGCCCTAAGGAACTTAGCAAGATGCTGTCTTAAAATAAAAAAATAAAAACGGCTGGGGATGTGGCTCGGTGGTAAAGCACCCCTGGGTTCAATCCTCAGAACCCAAAACAAAACAAAACAAAATGAAAATCAACTGTATCAATTAATTTACATGATATTGACTCTTTCTTTTTAAAATTTGTTTAATTTGTTCTTTTTAGATATATATGACAGCGGAGTGTATTTGACTTATTATACCTGCATGGAGTATAATATTCTAACCTTCTTGTGGCTGCATAAGATGTGGCGTTTCACTGCTGGTGTATTCATGTATGAACACGGGACAGTGATGTCCGATTCTCTGCATTGGCAACTCAAGGATGGTATTCAAGAGTTCCTTATTCTGTCAACAACACTGAACACCAAGTAAACTGTGAATGCATAAAAAGTTTTAAATTGTTGCATTCTTTCTGCTACACAGCACTTAGCAATGTCTAATCAAAATTAATTAATGGATGATTAAAAGATAGATTGCTATCTTGAGATATATACCAGCTCCTGTCCTTAAGCTTGTACCGTTCTGGAGCAAGCAATCAAAGGCTGCACTTAGTGGTCAGGACTGTGGCAAAGAACAGCCCAGGGGTCACACATGCTCAGAGACAAGCATCACACTCCTGCCCAGGGTTAGAGAGGTCTCTGGGGGTTAGGGCTCTTCAGGTGTTAGATGACGAAGGAGAGGCTTGTTTCGTTGGCTGGGGCGGGGGGTTAAATTGGAATTTCCGTTAGTGAAACATTAGCATCTAACAAAAGCTTCTGATGATGCAGACAAGTATGCAGGGTCCAATGCAGTAGCCAGCCACTCCTGCATGTACCTGCTGAGTATTTGAAACATGGCCGGCATGACTGAGGAACTGGACTTTCATTTCATTCAATTAAAATGTCACAGCCATGTGTGACAGGTGGCAACTGTATTGGATGGCATTGGGTGGGAGGGTGTGGGTGGAGAGATTGAGAAACATAACAAAGTCGTTGCCGTAAGCCAGACCAAGTGGTGAAGACCTGACTGTGGTCAAGGCAGTGAAATCACATGCAGAAGACTCGTTGAGAGGATTGTTAGGAGGAGGAGGAAACTCACTTCTAGAGGGAGCACCCTTCCCAATACAGGGGTTGGGAGGAAGAGCAGGTGTGGATGGGCAACCATTGGCCGTCTCTGAGATTCCAGCAGAAGACAAGAAAGATCACAGAGGGACACCTTCGCTGATGTTTGGGGCAAACATGGGAAAATATCCCCAAAGGAGAATACTGCGTAGTCATGCAGAGGGGAGTGCAGAGATCCGGACGCTGTGAATTCTGAGAGACATCAGGAAGGACAGGGTGGAGAGTGACTGTGGGTCTTAGAGAGGCGGGAAATGAACACCAGGAGCAACCAGGGCTTTGGCCATTGATACATCACTGCTGGCTGGAGAGTTCCACTGGAAACACAGAATCTCTGAGGTTTGCAAGGGCAGAGAAGTAAGCTCTTGGTAAAGGCAGACAAATGTAGGCTGTGTCTTCTTATGTAAACCTTTAACTTCATAATAAAATCATTAATGACTGTGGGGAGACATCTCTGCCTAGAAAAATCAGATTTGGCTGAGCCATGGGATACAGAGGTCTGACTCTTGGGAACTGACAGCCATGGGAGACTGTTTCAGATGGCCTAGGAGTAAGTGGCCCTGTAGGGGAGTGGCCTACCATCTGATGATATGCTAGTTCCCTCAGCAAAGGGCTTCCCTAACTCCACCCAGTCCTGTTCCTCACAGAAGCAGCTCCTCCTGGTCCAAGCCCCTTACCTGTGTAACTATAAATAAAGGTGAAAGTGGGACTCTCCATCTTGTTGGAGGCCAGATCCAGTATGGCCTCATCCATCTGAAGAGTAACTACCCTGGTTGGGTCAGAGACTCACTCAAGCTAAAGTGGTTTAGATCCAGTTGGTAAAATCTACCTAAAATAGCAGAGAGTCAGCCCCTTTTTAAGAAATTTTAAATTCCCAGCTTGGGTTGTAGTGGTGCATGCTGGGTCTGTACCATCCATCCCACCTGGGGGCTGCTTCGGGAGTTGTGGGGGCAGATGCCAGAGTGCCGCTGTCGAGGCCTTCTGGCACTTCCTGGCAGTGTACACAGCACTCTTTACTTTTACAAAGAGGTGAGCGAGAGGTATGAATAAGTAGTACTTAGACACTAGGATGTAATTCCAAACCTCCACCCCAAGGCCCAGGATGACTGAGGAGCAGGATCCCCGTTAGAGAAACAGCTGGAGAATTCCATTCTGGTTCATCTTGCTGTGGGTGCCAGGCCGTTTTTCCCAAAACTTGTTAGTGGGGTCATTCTGACTGCATTGCTAGTTTCAGCTGAGTGAAAATGTCTATACTTTTGGAAAAGCTGCCAAAGTGTCAAAATCAAGGACAAAAAGAAAGAAAAAAAAGCAAATGTGGTTAAAATGTTTAGAAAAGCATGAATTGAGCTGGAATGCTCATCAAAGATTCAGTAATCCCAATGCTTGGATTGCAGTCTCTAAATGTCATTTCTTACTTAAAAGAACCAGGGTTCTTAGAAAAATGATTCGTTCCAGGTCTTATAGGAAAGGTGCAAAGTGAGCCCAGAACAGGTTGTTGTTCCAGAAACCAAGATGGCCATTGAGGTTACCAGGGTCATGGGATGGACTTGACCACCACCAACAAGATTGTCCTGGAATAAAGCAGGCCATATGGTCTTTCTGTATGAATTGTGCCTCAACATAACCAGGTGGTGGGTGAGCAGAAGTTTCTCTCTATGAGATTATTTCATATTATAAACAAAGAAGAAATAACATAAGTAGAATATCCACTTTTTGCAGCCCCTAGTGAAATGATTCCACTTAAGGATTGTCACTGCCCATTAACTCAAAAAACAACCAAACACAATGTGATCCCAATGAAATTACACTATGTGATCTATCAAGTGTTTTGCCAAGAAATCAAAACTGAATCTGACCACATGTCTGAACTAACCTACCAATTTCCTAGAAATGAAGAAAGGAGAATATGTTAAATAAAACCACGGGAACAGAACCCAGGTTAGGGGAATTTCTATAGAACAAATGATCTGATGTCTTCAAGAAATAAACCAGGACCAGTTGCAAAACAAAGCAAAAGAGAGGAGCAGGGCAGATTGGAAATGCACACAGCAAAGGCGTGAGAAGAAACATGTCCACTGGACTCAGATCTTGAATCACACAAACTGTAGAAGATTAATTTTTATGCTTAGGAATATTTGAATGTTCATTTATTTTTTTGAGCAGTGGTGATATTTAAAGGCAAAATGGTATCTGATATTATGTTCACAGTGTCTGGGGGAGAAGCAGAGTGGATGGGGAGTACATCTTGTTATGAGAATGACTCACGTCCATGAAGCTCCTGAGGACCACACGTAGGGTCACCATATGGCTGGAGGAGGCCAGGTCGACCCCAGCAGGTGTCCCCCTTGGAGGTATGACTCTTCTGTTTAACAAGACGTTTTTCATGCCATCATCTGACCGTGGTCCCTAACTATCAGTGAGGTGGTAGACACTGCTGAATTGCCTGTTTCTGAGTTCACTTGCAAGTTGAGCACTGACATTTGTTTTCATTCCTGTGATTTTGGCAATAATGCAAAAATGACCTGACATTGATCCCGTATCAATCTGTCAGATGTTTTGGTTTGGTTTTCGTTTTATTCATATTTAGCCAACTTCGTCAGACTTCAGAATTCCTTCCTGGACACAAGGTCATGAACTCTTGCTAAAGTCTATATCTACCCTTCTTAGTAATCAAAATCCCTTTCCAGGGAACACTGGGTCTATGTTTACACTGCCTGGAGAACTGACCCCTCTGATCCATGGTCCTGGACAGGACGGAGTCCCTCTGAATGGCCCGGCGGTTCTCCTTCCTTCTCGGTGGGCTTGTCCCGCCTCTGACGCAGCCCTGTCATTTCATCCTCCAACCAGCCTGTCTCAGCAGATGACCATGACTCTTGCTACCCAACCATGGCGATGGGGGTGTTAGGAACACCATCCCGTTTCCTGCCTCTGGGAGCGAGGGGGAGGATTTCTCTCCACTAACCGTGGAAACCGGTGCTCTCTGCTATGGCCAGTGCAGTCATGCTTCCTCATGAACTGGCCCTTGCCTGTCTTCCTTCCATGTCCTCATTTTCTCCCTCTACTTAGGCTTTCCCATCCTCACTGAAACATGAGTCAGTTGCTCCTACTTAAAAGCCAAAATGAAGCAAAAAGTAATGGCCTATATACCATAGATCATGCTCTCTCTCTCTCTCTCTCTCTCTCTCTCTTTCATCTAATCATTGTCAACTATTTAAAAAGAAGCAGATGTATGTGCTGGGTCAGGGTCTTCTCACTCATTCCTCAGTGTCTTCTCTGTTCCTGCCCCAAGTTCAGCTGAGTCCACCATGCCTGTGGGCCCCAGGAAGACCTGGTTCCATACAGCCAGTGGGCACTGCATGCACTGCCCCGGGGCCTTTCAGCAGCATTCACACAGTGACAGCACCTCCTCTTGACTCTACCCTTGTCTTCATGACCCTGTGCCTGACACCACTTCCTCTCAGGCTGCCCTCTTCATTCTCCTTTCCAGTATCCTCCGGCATCCTCCAGTGTTCTGTAAGCACTGGCAGTGCTCCAGATTCATTGCATGCCACCTTTCCTATGGAGTTGTCTCCCCAGGCAAGCTCATACACACCGATGGCCTCAGTACTCCCTTCTTTACATCTGCTGACATTTCAGTTCTGAGCTCTGGGTCCATCATCTCAATGCATCTGCAGTAACTCCATGGACGTCTTAGAAGCATCACCATTGCAGGATTGGGAAATTGAGCTCATCATCTTTCCCCCAACAAGATTAAGACCCTGAAAAGATTACCTATCTAGCTTCTTTTATTCACCATCTCATCAATTGCCTTAATTAGTTAAAAATAGTTTGACTCAGATTCATTCATGCATATACTTCTTACTTTAAGCCGAAAATGCCTATAAAAGTGTAATTGAATTTTTTTCTGTTAAAATAGAAGTATCTTGGAACTTTGATGCTTTACCAGGGAGCTAAATGATAGAGATTTCATTTTAGTTCAATCAAATGTGATTTATGTCATTCACAAAGTGGCACATTGTACCTAGCTAATATTCATCTTGAAAGACTGTGCTCTTATCTTTGGTATTCATCAAAAAAGAAGTTCTTATTAAAGAATTGATTTCTTCCATTAGGCACCTAATACAGCCAGAAGCTACACTAATTTCACCTCTACCTCTCAGGAAAATGAAAACAAAAAAATTTCCAGTCTGGGGCTTTCGTACTTAGCAGCTTAGAACATTCCTGAAGGTCAAAATCCACTCCCTTGCTTCCAAATAATTTAGGATGGGTAGAAGCCAACTCCTGCCTGTCAAACAGAGAATTAGAACATTGAAAAGGAGCCACAACGCAGTAATAGATTTTTTAAGTAGTTACCAATGAAAGACAAAAATATTATTAGAAGTTCCCATAAAATTTGTTTTAACTTGAATGTGAATTGACTAGGATATAATGAAAATTAAATTGCTTTGGGAAAATCAAAACACACACCTGAATCTGAGTCTCAGGTCTCATTAAAACCACAACTCCTAACACCCCGAATCACTAAGCAGCACTGTGATGCCGTTTCTCCTTCTCAGCGATGAGGATCACACGCCCCACTGTGTGCAAGAGCTTTGTGATCACAGTGTTATAAAGTGATAAGCTATTGTTCTTTTTCAAGGTCCCCAGTGTTCCAGGCCATCAGATAACCTGATTCAGCTCCACCACAACTCATCCTCATGCCAGCAGCCCCTCCCCTGGATGCCCCATGGAAGTCCAGAGTGCTGGGCCCTCCTGAATCCCTGTGCCTACGACAGCATCCCCTGGCCAGCCAACCAACCAGCCGCAAAGCAGCACGGCCTTTTGTACCTGCTGGGGTGCACACACTTATTCTCATTTGTTGCCTGACATTCACATTTCACTTCTTACAACCTCACTTAATGTGAGGATGTCAAACACCTGCTATGCAAAGCTTAGGAAAGGAGGTGGCCATTTGTTTTTCCCCCAATGAAATTCTCTAAATGTATAAAACATTCTACAGGACAAAGCTTTTATTGACCCAGGAAACCTTACAGAAGCAGGAGGCTCTGGCTCCTCTTCACATTTTATTGAGGCTGTTCCATCTCACCTGCTCTGCTCTCCCTTCACTCTCCTTCCCCAGCCTCTCCCTGCCTCCAGCCTTCCTGTGCTCCCGCAGAAGCAGGTGAGCTGAGTGGGCCCTGATGCCTTCCCCTGTGCCATGTGGAGGGCAGGCTCTCAGAGGCTTTCTTCCAGTGCCTGATGGAGGAAGGCCTTCCTCAGCTGGCCTGCCCTCCAGGGGGTACACTGTGGCCAAGGGCATGCTGGACGCTGGGTTCTGGATCCTGTTTTCCGCAGAAGAGTTGGCTTGCTCTCAATCTGCTACTCTTTGTGTGTTCTAAATTGTTTAATAATCATGAAAACAAAAGATACCTGGAATCCGGAGCTGAAATCATCCCCGCTCAGCAGTTCTTCTTGGGTCTCTGTTCATCAGACATCATTTCACTAGCATTCAATTAGTGAACCCAATTAATAGCAAGAATAACTGCGTTTTGCTTATCTGCTCATATGTTCTTCTCCCAAACCAAATAATTTAAGTTGCTAAACATGTATAGGGTGTGTCCATGTTTTTGTTGCCAAAATTGAATATTTATAGTTACCATCTTTTCATCACCTACTAGAGTTGCAGCCTCTCTTGTCTTATTCTCTGATGGAGGATGGATCTCAGTGCTTTGCAGACATTTCTCCTACTGTGAATGACATGGTTCTTTTAAAGATAAACGCCTGATAAAACATCAAGCTCAACTTTAAGTGAAAATTAAATATAATAGATAAATTTTTGCCCATAAAATGGTGCAGATTCGTAACATCAGCAGTAGCAATGTCAATAAGGATGTGGGGAAGTCGGAATGTCTTATGCTACTGGTTGGCACAGGAGAATGCACAAACTTTCCAAAAGCAATTTGTCAGTATTTATCAGAGGCCCATACCCCTTGACTCAGCAATTCCACCCATAGGAGATCTTGCTGAAAAGAAAATTGAAGATATTCACATAACAAAGCAGCTATGATGACTCACAATCTCCACAAAAGGCAAACATGGGAGTAAAGAAACCAGGCAGAGCTGAACGGTGCCCATGACCGGGCAGGATGGGGTGCACTGCCCGACCTGGCAGGACACAGGACACTCCTGAGTAGAACGGCAAGCTCTGCACAGTGGCAGGTGGCCGGTCTTCATGTACAGGCGGGGGTCTCTGGGAAGGTGGAGGGTGGCCACTGTCTTCCTTCCCTCTGCTTTGATCTCCTTTGCATGCCTCTATTTAATTTTTAAGCAATAAATACAGGATCGTTTTGTGGTAAAGCGGTAGCCACAATGAAAGCCACTTCTTTCCAAGTAGCCACAATGAAGAAGTATGTTTATAAGTTCTAAAATGGAAATTGTCACCCATCTGTCCCCTGTCCCCAGCTCTCCTCCTGAGGACAGCCTGGCAGTAGAGCTGGCTAAAGGAGGAAATTCATATCATTGCTTGTAGTTTGTCTATTACTATAATTGTTCTACAAGAGCACAACTCATTGATCACCTTACTCTCTTTACATATTAGATATCGAGAAAGGGAAAGAGGAGATGAGAATAAATTGGAATATTCAAAACGGGAGCATTGGTAATTTGTCTAACATAACATTTTTTTCTTCATATTCCTTGGCAAAAATACTAAGTATTAATACTTCCCACAGTTGATTTTGGGTTCATAGTGCAAATAACAACAGTCTCCCTTTGGTTGAATAGGAAACTCTTACGAAGATAAACACCTTACCAAGGTCACTTTGGATTTTTTTTTTTTTTTCATGCAGTAGCTCAAAACATTGAAAGAGGTATTTGAGTAACAAAGCTTTACCCTTTCACTGTATTTAAATTTCATTAAATTATGTAAAGCCATTTACAGTCTTGGCATCCAACTTGCTGAATCATTTTTTGGCTTATTTTGAGCAATGTGGGAGATTTTTCTTTAACCAGCTTGTCTCAGTAACACTGTGAAGAAAGTTCTTTCAGGTAGTTTAACATATTATCTGTGTTTCCTTCTCCCAAATAACTTAAGTACAAATAACATCGATTTTGACCCACCTTTACTTCTGAGACCCCAGGAAGCCTATTTTCATGATGAGATACATGAAATATTCCTAGAACATTGAATGAACTACACTCCTAATTGTCCATTATGTCCTTTGAATTAATTTCCAACAATAGTCAGACAATTCTTTAAATCGTTTTCAGAACATTTCGGCGAAGTTGCTTTCTAAATTTAGGAAACCTTTATTTGTGCAAAGTGAATTGCAAATAGAAAGGATGGTTATTGCCACTGCAAAAAAATAGGATTAGCACATGTTCTCTAGGGCATGCACTTAAAAACATCGGAATACTGGTACAAAGGCCACTTTGAATGAGATGCTGCTTATTCTTCATTAGAGCTACATCAAATGCAGCTGAGTCCCATGAAAACCAGTCAGTGCTACATCCCTATAGGACCCTTTCTTATGATCCCTCCCCAAATTGAGCCCTTTCCCCTACAGTGTGGCTTTACATCTAGAGATCCAGAGTCCTCTAGCTGAGCATAAATTCTTATTGACCTTAACTAGAATAACTTACCTGTTTGGAAATCTGTTCAGAAATGTGGCCACCTGGGCCCCACATGCTTTTAGAGTTTTGCAGTATTTTTCAGGTGCATGAGAGACCCAAAGTCTGATTCAAGGACAGTGGAAGAATTTGTAAACATCTCTGGGAATTTGGTCATAAATCATCGAGTGAATTACATTGTTTTACTAAGCACATATTTTCTTCCTTTTTCAGGATGTCAATGACAATGTTGGGAGCGATTCATTTACCACTTAATCTAGTTGTACCTCAATGAAAATGACAGTTGACTTCTCATTAGTCTTAGCTGAATTGTCTTCCTGTTTGATATGGTGGAGCAGAAGACTTCCATGTCCAGAGATAACAATAAGTCATAAGAACAAGAAGCCCTCCTGGGCTTCTGAAGGGCTCTGGGCCTCAGATAGGATGCCAGTTTAATCAAGTCCACTCAGCATTTATTGATTTGGGATATTTTTGTTTCTGATTTTCAAAAATTGTTTGTTGTGAATTATAATTATACTCAGTAGTAGGCTTATTGTGATGGATCCCACCTGCACAAAGCGTAGTTTATTCTCATTCATTCCCGATGCCTCTCCTATCGGTTGTCTCCTCCCTAAACCTAAACTGTTCCCTCTCTTCTGTTCTCCTTTCTATTTTCATGAGAACCCTTCCCCCTTCTTTATTTTATAGCTTCCACATGTGAGAGAAATTTATTTGTTCACTTCCTTGACAGGATAGGAGGTGATCAGTTGAATTCGTGGCACAAAGATGCTTGAAAACACGCCTTTCCTTTCTTTTAGTTGCAGTTTATCTGAACACCTGGCGTCCTTTTCTGTCTTTTCTGTCTGTTCAGGTGGATGTTATACATTGGAATGTGCCAGGCTTATGCTTTTTCCAGGCCAGAGTTTCACTCTGGCCATCTGTATGTGGAAGGAGAGCTGGGGACCCACCTGACTGAAAGACCTTGAGCATCTCCACCATTTACATAAAAACAAGGTGCCAAAGAGGCCTGAGACCTTTGCCAGGAGTGAAACCAGGAAAACAGGGATGTTCTTTCCAATAAACTCAGCATCACAGGGCAAGACACCATGGTGTGATTTAAACACTTCCTATGATTTAATATCATGTCAACAAGGTAGACCATTGAGTAACCAGCAACAGCATCACCAGCAGGACCTGGACCTGGCTGGGAGGAAGGGTGTGAGCTGATTTCCTTCATTCTTGGGAGGCATATGCCAGAAGTCTCAGAAGTGCAAGAAGAAATGGGAATGTGGCTTGTGAATGTCATACACTGCCCCTGGGTATTTTTTTGGAGAGACGGGTATGGTGTGAGGAAACTAGAAGAGATCCCAAGCTCCTCTACAGTGACTCACCAACCCCCAGAGGCATTGTGCTGTCCTGGTTTTAGCTGTGCCAGGGCAATCCTGAAGTTTCCAGTGCTGATACAGATGTCAGAAGCATTGACCCCTGACTAGTCCTGACCTTGTGGGAGATGCGCGTTTGTGTGGAAACACTAACCAGGTGGGAATTTGCCAGACTAAGAGCTGCTGTTCTCTGATTCCTTTGCTTCTGAAAACCACAGTCATCAGAGCACCTTGTGTTTAGTTCCAGTCCTGGAGTGGCCAGGTGAAGATGGGGCTACTAGAACTGGCAGACCAGGTGTGGAACAGGAAGCAGACACTTCAAGCCCCAGGAGGTCCCTCTCCAGCCCCTGCGTGTGACATGTGCCCCATCACGACACAGCAGGGAGGTCATGATGCTGATGCTGGTCAGGCTCTCCATGCAGAATAATGTCTTCACTGCAGAAAGAGGGGACACAGAACCAGAGGAGCAGGACAAAACCTTTCACAAGGAGGTTCTGGACTAGAAGAGGACCCCTGTCCAGGTGACGCAGGTGAGGACTGGGCAGACCTCAGGTCAGTAGAATCCTTCAGTCTGTTCAAACCAGGAAGAGAAACTGGAACCAGCTGACAATGTTGTCATTTTATAAACAACCAAGAGGCATCTCATCCTGCAGGGTATGATTTAAAGTCAAATCCCTGCCTAGTCTCCACAGCTTCCTGAGTAGAAGTGCGCCTAGGATGCAGTACTGTGTGTGCTGGAGCCCACGTGAGCCTTGGGAGTGTCCACCTTGCCATTCAGTGTCCTGCACCTCCTAAAGATAAGAAGCAAGCCCCAGACATGGCTCAAAGCATCACCTAACCTACAGCACCCCTGGCCGAGTCTCCTTATTTCCTTCTTACATTGTCCCATCCTGTCCCCATGTCTCTGAATTGTTCCTTCGCCATCCCCAGGGCCTGTTCATGGGCGTCATTCCCTTCTTAGCCCAGGCACCATGCGCTTTCTTGATCAGAATCCCTGTTCTACCTACAGCTCTGCTTATACAACATTCCCCGCTGGACTCCATCTGATAGACAGCCACAGGTTAGAATGCGGTAGAAACTCTGGGAGGGATGGCAGGAAATACATATGGCTGTAACCATGTGAAAAGGTGTTTAAGTTCTGCCCAACCAAATAAATTGACATAGAAGCATGAGCAGTAGTCTTTTAGAGATCGGCAAGATTAAAAAGATTGATTTAATCTATCATTTAGCGATGCAGTGGGGAGACAAACCTCAAACCCAGAACTGGTTATATAAATCAGTGTAGACTTGCTGGAAGGTAATGTAGGAATATGTAGCAGGGTTTTAAGATTAGGTGTGGAAATAAACAAGGGCCAGTCAAGCTGGATTGGCACAGGCAGGTCACTCACAGCAGGGTCTAGCCAGGGCTTCAGCACCAACACTTCCATTTGCCAGAGACTCCAAGGCAGGCCCAGGAGTGGGGAAGCCTGACTGTGGGACCAGGGAGCCTCCTGGTGTGCCCTAGTGGAGGCCTGGGACTAGTTAGTCCATCCCTAGACTAACTAGTGTAGAATGTGCTCTGTGATCGCTAGGGGTGCAATTTGACCTTTCCTGGTCCAGTTCTCCTACATGGAAAGCCAGGATGAAAGTTATTTGAGTTAAGTTCCATTTTGTGTGAATTGTTACAGGGGTTACTTTTTGGCTCTGTGGGCCAGTCGCTTGTGGGATCTGACTTCCAGACCGTAGCTTGGTTTCTTGGGTTGGTTGCTATACTCTAGATAATAAGTTGTTCTCCTGGACTGGTGACTGCAGATTGTGGGTGAAATTTTGTTTTTATATGTACTCTGATGATTGTGTATTCAGTCTCCAAAGGGAATCCTCTGAAGGAGGTAATTAAACAATGAGGTTATTAAGGTATTATTTCAGGAAACAGGAAAGAGGTGAATATTACTATTTCCAACCTGCTATTATCCACACTGTTGCAATAACTGAGGCAAAATGGCTCTCAGATCCCACAGAAACGTGTGCACCTCTCTTAAAGTGGAATTACTAGGAGAGAATTCATCCCCTTAGTAAAATACAAGGATGCCACTTGAATGTTATATAAAGTTCTAGAATTTGTCCTGATACTCCCAGGGCCCACAGACCCTCAGGGATACTCCTTCCATCCTTTTGGACTTGCTATAGCAGGAAGGGTACAGGTGATGGGAAACTGGAGCTGCCTCAGAGGGAGAGTTAGGGTGGGCTTCTCGCCAGCATGGGCTTCTGGTTTGGGAGGAGAATGAAAGAAAATGAGATTCACTTTGGGGTTGGATCCAGCCAGGAAGCAGAGGTGATTCTGTGATTTTTATAATCCTTAATAAGGGAGTAAGGTGCAATAATCAAGAGTGACAGACGCTGGCTGGAATGAGATGCGGGTCACCTTGGGAGCTTGATGACCATGCAGTACCTTCACCTGAAGCTGGTGACTGGGAGGTGGTGAATGTCCTGTGGGAAGCCCAGGCCTCTTCATAGCTCCCAAACACTGTGCAGCGGTGTCTCCCTGGAGCCACAGCACGTTTTCGAGGGCACCTTGACATGGTCCAATTTTGAGAGAAGCACAGCGACTATGTTGAGCACCCCAAGAACACTACTGCACTGTTTGGAGCTGCTACTAAACACATGGGGTGCTTGGGCCCCTCTGTGGGCTTTAAAGGCATCATGAAAAAACTACTGAGGCTCTAAGCACTCAGCTTGGACTGAGCACACTGGAGACCCTGGCCCTGCAGGTACGGGATGGGCCAGAAACCGGGTGGGGACTCACAGGGGTGAGGGTTCTTCTTCAATCGCCTCTCCTCACTTATCCTCCAGCACACAAAAGAATGAAGCTTGAGAACTGCAGGTCTAGACCTATGCTGTCAACAGGGCAGCCTCTCGTCACATGTGCCTGTTTAAATTCAAAGCAAAAAATCTAGAAAAAATGTGAAACTCAGTTTCTGAATCACAAAAGCTTTTTTCAGTGCTTCACTGCCACAGATGACCATGGTCACTTAATCCAATAGCAGGGATGGAGAACATTTCCATCACATGGCCAGTTCCCCAGGCAGTGCTCTGGGGACAGATCGGAGGACCTCCTTTGTGAGCTCCTTTACTCTGTGTCCCCCTGATCTCTAAGTTCCATGGGGCCAGTCCCTTCTACCTAGGAGAAAGCACCCGAGCAAGCCCTGGCTATTCTCATTCAAGTCTTCATATCCACTGGCCTACCTAAGTGACCAGGCTTCTGCCACCTGCTCACGAAAGGGGGTGGGGCAGTGATAGTCACAGGGTGACTGGGTCAGCCACTCCTGAGTCTGAGACATCTGCCCTGTTCCATTTCATCCAGGTCTTGGGCACTGGTCCTGAAGCCCAGAGGTGTCTGTCTGCAGCACACACTGATGCTTGATCTCATGGTTGGGCCACAGTGACAAGGAATAGGGAAACATGCACCTGAGACATCTTGTCTAAGCTCCAGGCATTAAAGGATGGAAAAGGCCAAGGTTCGACATCAGAGCACTGTGTTTTAGACACTAGACCTGCGAGGGCTCTGGGAGGACCCTGACCAGACTGCGCTTCTCTTGCCTCTGGGGCACAGTGGGGATCAAGGAAGCAGCAGAATAAACTGGGTGCACAGGGTTCAGGAGCCAGATCCTGGCCTTGCCCTTGAGTCCCAGATGCTGTACTTACTAAACCTGAAAACTTGAACAAACCATTTAGTTTTCTCACAGATAAATTTTGATGGGAATGAGAATAGCTTATAGCCCAACACTCATAAGTTTGCTTTGAGAATTAAATGACGATCAAATAAATTTGTGGCAGGGATTTGGTGCTCACTTGACAATTGTCAGTTACTAGTGTTAGCATGCATCAAGTACCAGGAGGTGATTTTATCTGTGTTGTACCATTTATTTCTCTTAAGGACCCTGTAAAATATTAATTTAATTCATAGATGATGAAATAAAACACCATACAACATCACTTATTCACCCCAAGTCACACGAGTGAGAGCACAGAACTTGGAGGCCTGTGGCAAGGTCCATTGGGCCCCTCTCTGGTGAACCTTCATCACGACTGATGCTCTGGGAGTGTTGTTCCTCTCTGGGAGAGGGGCAGATTAGGAGGTCAGGATTCTCCTGTGCCTGCCCTGCCCCCAGTGCCCAGAACATTGCCTAAACACAGCAGGCTTTTCATCAAGACCCACTGACTGGGAGAATTAGTGGGAGGTGGTCTGTCAACTCCCAAGTCTGCTGAAAGGAAATCCAGTGGACACATATTTAATTTATTTATAAAAAATAACCAAAGATACCTTCTTAATCAGTTATGGCTGCTATAATAAAATAGCATAGATTGGGCAGCTGCCATGATGGAAATCACTTCTCGTAGTTCTGGGGGTTGGAAGTGCAAGATCCAGGTGCTGACAGTACTTTCTTGTTCACAGATGGGGTCCTCTGGTCCAGGGCCCTGATGCCACTCACAGAGTCTCGTCACACTGAAGGGGCCTCTGAACTCTGTGTGAATGAAGCCATGTAACTCTGCTTATTCCAGAATTTCCAAAATATATTTGAAAAATGGAATATTTTTTCCAAGTTGTAACTATTAATTTCTGGGTCTCTTTGGGGAAATGTACCAGTTACAAGAAAGATCTTTAGGATCTAGCTCAGCAGTTATGAACCTAGAGAATTATCAACCTCAATACATTTTAGTTTCTTTCTATTTAAAATGAAGATAATCCTCTTTACCTTAGAAGACACTTGAAAGTAATAAAAGATATAATTCATGGTTAGTGTGGGCAAATAGATAGATAGAAATGTTAGTTCGCTGTCCTCTCTGCTTAACAGTGTGAGTATGGGGTTGGTGGAGCTGGCCCATCTACCCCAATTTTCAGAAGAGTAAATGGAGAAGAATGTACCTAACAACAGGCAGAACAAATCCTCTACAAATCCAAGCATTTAATTCTGTTTCCTTCCAACTTTCCCTTGTTCAAATAAATTTGCACATTAGTATTTAATATATTCTCTAATGTGAGATTTCTGTAATTGAGATAGAAGCTTTATCAGGCAAGCCTCTTTCTCTTCTTTGTTAAAAAGTTAGTTTAACTAAAGATGAAGTTTTTGAATTTTTCAAATAAAACACAAAATTTTTTTGCATGACCTGCAGAAAAAGCTGATTGTTATGCTTTCTTCCTACGCTACTTCTTTCGTTTTCCAAAATCACATTATGTTGAATGAAAAGGAGAAAAGAAAAAAAAACACTAGAATTTTAATGACTGGTTAATATTAGTCCTCCCTTTTTAGAAAAGAACCATTGGGTTGGGGTGAAAATGCTAAGCAGGTTCAGATGAGCACGGTCGTGGAGAAGTGAGTTGGTTTTAAAGTGGAATGATGTGCTCGAATGAAAAATGGAGCAACTTCCTGCAGTGATCAGAAATGTAAGAGTGGGTGGTAGTTTTGTTGTAGGACCCTGAAGATGGTTAGCTCCTGGATCAGGGATTTTCCTGCAGGAAAAAAAAAAATGGATGAATAATATTGTTGATCTTTAATAGAAAAAAAATCCCATATTTATCATATAGAGAAAATTCTAATCACCTTGAGCATGACACTTTCTATATAATAGTAAACTCCATTTTAATTCTGGAATCTAAATTAAATTCTGTGTAAAGTGAGTTGTTGCTAGGTTATTTAATCTGCAATTAACTGGCCTTTACCTTCTTTTATTAGAAATTACAGCTTCTTGCTTAATAGCAAATATGTCACCTACTAAATCCATCACCCACACATAATAAGTGCAATTTAAGCATTTAAGGGGAATAATAACCACCAAGTGCTGATAACAGATTAAAGCATTTACTGGTAAGTAATGTCAGCAGAAACGAAATGACCTGACTGAGGGACAAAAGCCTGCAGTGAGGCAGGGAGCCCAGAGATGCTCTGGCCTCACCAGCTCTGCAGGCTCAGAGGCGGTGTGGACACAGCCCTCCGGAAAGCCCTCCTGGCTCGCCTGTCTACGAACTCTGACACCCGCTACTGCGTAAAGGCTAAGATAACTTCCATTTTGGAAATACAAGCAATACTTTTATCATGGTTTAGAGTTATGTATTTCTTAAAGTCAAATAATCCTTTTACTCCAAATCCTGTTTGCATTAATCTTTTATTGAAATATTAGCATTAACTTGCTAATATTTAATTAAATATTTTTTTTCATCTGAGTTTCTAATTAGGTATCATATTGAGTGTATTTGACAAATTTGGTCTTCTTTACATGCTATGGACTGAATGTTTGTGTTCCCTCAAATCTCAGATTCATATGTCAAAGCCCTGATCTCCATTTTGGTTGTATTTGGAATAATGGAGTAATTAGTTAAAATCAGGTCATAAGGGAGGGGACCTGGTCTACTAGGATTAGTGTTATTATAAGAAGAGACACCCAATTGCTCTCTCAGAAATCTCTGTGTGAGGAAAGGCCAGGTGAGGACAGAGTGAGGAGGTGGCCTTCTGCAAGACAGGCAGAACCCTCCCAAGAAACAACGTCACAGGCTTTGGTATTGAACATCCTCCCTCCTAAATCTGAACTTGATTTCTGCTGCATCACTCATCCATGGTATTTGGTCAGGGTGGCCCAAGCTGACTAAAACAGCATTATGGAATATTTAAACATCACATAGGAAGTATTTCTTCCTTAAATGTTTGGTAGAACTGACTAGGAAAAAAATATAATTCATCCAGTTTTTAAGGACAATTTGTAAAAACTGAAAATTATGTTTCAAATTTGTTTTATAAGAATTGATCTTGAGGCAATTTTTTGTAATGTCTATTCTTCTAGGGAACCATGAATTTCCTTTCTTATTTTGTTGGGAAAAAAAAAGCTTCTTCTCCTCTTAAAAAAATTCCTTTGTGTTTTTGGATCTGGCTTTCTATCACTTTATAATGTTGTCTCAGCATTATTTCATTTTTACTTTGCCTTCGGTTTTGTATTCTTGTAGGAAATGGATGGAATCATTCTCTGACGTGGAAGGCTGGTCTAGCTTCAGCTGGGACTGAAGGTCCTCTGGCTCCTTGGCCTCCGACGCTGGATTCTGGTTCTCTGAGATCCACCTCTCCAGTTTTCTGTCTCTGGAAAGCTTTCCTCTGTGTTGTAAGTATCACAGGGTCCTTTCTCTGTGAACCCTTCCTCTGCTCCATGGGCATCAGGAGTTCTGCTCCATGGGCATTCCAGGAGATCATCCTTGTCCCCCAGCTGGTACTGAGGAACCAACCAATGGGCTAAATGAAGAGTTGAAGGATCAATTGTAGAAGCCCATGGAACTCCTGTCCTTATTGTTCCTCTCCCTTTCACACACACACAGACACACACACACACACACACACACACATTTCCAGGCAACACTGTGCTTTAAATGATCTCATACTTAAGTGTGTCAATTCTAAATCTCTGTTTTTAAAAACTTTTTATTTAAAAGTATTTATTGGTTTTAAAAGCATTGTTTTATTTGTGACTGGCACAGAATGGAATAAATATAAATGCATTTATTTTCTGCTTGCATAAGATTTGATTTCTTAAAGATGTTCTAGAAGGTAAAATGCGGATACGTGGGTGTGACATGTCTGGGGTATAAGCTGTGGTGTGACAGAGTTAGAGGCTTATTAAAAATGTGGAGAGATGCTTGATTCCAAAAGTCAGTCTTCGTTTTTTCTGCTTTTCCTTCCTTGAAGATATTTCTATTTAAAATGACAGGAGCCTCCTGCTCCAAAAATTCCAAGTCTAGGAAAAGCTGAATGAAATGTTGACAGATTCACCTTAGTCTCCCCTTACCCCCTAACAGAATGACCCTAACCAAACACATCTTATGATTCACTCTAGGAGGACCAGCTTCTACTCCGGGTAACACCTGCCTGAGAATCAGCCTTAGCCCAATTCTCAGACTTCCTTTAAATAGGAGGGAAACAGAGGTGGCCACATTTCTAATGGCTGAATGCTCACGTGGTGGGAGGATTGGGAGTGACAGTTTACACTTAGCAGCCACCTCTGAGTGGCAGCCCTCCATGGGGACTTAGGGAGAAATCACATCAGAGGACACGATCCAGGGAGATGGGAGGAAGTAGAGGATGGAGTGAGAAACCTGCGTCTTGTCCCTAGGTGGCTGGAACTCCAGGGTGAATGCTGTCCCCTCTTCACAGTGCAGCAAACCCTGCTTTCCCCCCGGGAAACAGGTGAAGCACCTCTGAAGTCTCAGGCTGGTCCTGCTCCAGGTGGAGCATGGAACTCCTCCTCTAAAGGTGACACCTCCAGAGCCTGCAGTGTCACCCCAAGAGGTGCTGCCATGCAGGCTGGCACAACTGCAGGATGGGACCATGACACAGGCTGCACCTTCCCTTGCTGAGACGTCCCCATGCAAGTCAGTTCCTGTTTCTGCTGAGCTGCTGTCACCTCCAGGTGTGTGTGCATGTGCACTGTGGTCACACAGCCTGTGGTAGTGACCTGGCATTACCTCCCAGCCAAGAATTACAAAATCCCACTTTCTATCTACCCATAAACCAGGAGAAATAAATCAATGCATATTATTCCAGTTTAGTCTAACACTTGTTGGCTTTGTTGCCAGATTCCCCTGGCATTCCCAAGGACCAAGGAAAGCCTGATGAAGGATGAAGGGACTCAGTCTTGTGGGAAATGAGTCCTCCCTTCTCTTCATGTTCACCTCCGTCAGCCTGGATGCATCCAGGACTTCCTGGGCCCTCAGTTCAAATATGCTCCTCTTGTTTTGTGAATGTTTATGCTTTGCTTGGTCTGCTGGAGCCAGACTTAGTACCTGGCCAAAAATATTCATGATTCTTTCTTCCCATCTGTCCTTTTCCATCCTCTCTCTTCCTCCCTCCTCTCCCCATTTCCTTCCTCTTTTAAGACATTCCTGGGCACCCACTCAGTGCCAGGAACGTGTGTAGGCTACAGAGCTGAGCAGGACACTCACATTCTTGACTGTCCCATGGGATATCAAGTCCTAGTCATGAAAAGGGAGAGGACAAGAGCGAGCCAAGGGGGTGGTTTATGAAATTCACGCCGGGGGGAAGATGCACACTCGGAGGAAACTGAAGCTGAGAACGCAGTGTAGATGCACGTGAACCAGATAACTCCAGGGAAGTGAGTCCCAGGCAGAAGGACCAGATGTACAAGCTGAAGCGCAGAACATATGGCTCCTTTGATGAGCTTAAAAGACTAATGTGGCTGACAAGTGGAGGGGGAGGTGGCTGTCCATGGGAGATGAGCCTGGGAGGTGGCCTTGGGGGCTGCACAGGACTTCTGGCTAAGGATTGGGGCTTTCTTCACAATGGGAAGCCAGTGAAGCTAATTTCCTGTCCAGTAAAGGAGTGACATGCTTCAGTTAGAGTGAGGCGAGTCAGGAAGGCTGTCGAGAGAGTGAGTGTGTCAAGCAGAGCTTCCACAGAGCTCTGAGAGGAACAGAGAGGGAGCTGCAGAAATGGGGAGAAAAGGGTGGACGATGACGTACTTCTGAAATATAGTTGATCATTACTGAATTGGATGTGAGAAAGGTGGGTGACAGACAAATCAAGGGCACCTGTCCTTTTTTATTTTGAATGAGCATCTGAGTGGACAAAATTAAACCTTACTGAGATTCAGAAGACGAGGGGAGAATCTGAATTTGAGAAAAAAAATATCAAAGTGCACATATTTTATTTGAGACAGTCTTGAGATATTCACAAGTGAGATATTAAGTTGGTTCCTGGATAAATGAGCCCAGAGTTCAGAAGGAGGTGCACTTGGGGATTATCTTCATTTGGATGGAAGAAGAAGCTGTTGGAGTGGAGGAAATTTCACAGGACAACAGTAGATGTAAATATTTTTCTATACCACCAAGCATGGTGGTGCATGCCTATAATCCTGCCATCCCAGCAACTCAGGAGGCTGAGGCAGAGGAATCTCTAGTTTAAGGACAACCCCAGCAGCTTAGTGAGACCAGTCTCAAATGAAACATAAGAGCTGGGGATGCAGGTCAGTGGTACAGTGTCCCTGGGTTCAATCCCAACAACAATGACTGCGAAATCTTCCTGATTTTCCTTCAGCAGACGCGAGAGAACATCAAAATTTTAGGGACTGTGCAGTGGGGTGTCGGGCTGAGGAAAGTGGCAATCAGGTGACAGGTCATTTCATGGAGAAAAGAGGTATTTTGAGAAAGCCCGAGTAGTTGACCAGGACTTGCTTCTGACAAGCAGGAAAGGACTTGCACAGTGTCCCCTGGCCAGAGTGATGGGAAACCACTGGGTACCATCGCATGAGCAGTTTTATTTTTGTTTGGTTCTCTGATAGGGGATCAGCTCTGAGACTTCTCACCCATACTTTGCAGAAGGAGTCCCCTCTCCCACCCATTCCCAGAGCTGCTTTCCTGGGACTCCATCCACCCTACCTGCTTCACGGCCTGCCTGTCCCCTGCCTGCTATCCTCAGAAGCCACAAGGAACCTAGCTCCCAGCTCCTGCTCTCTTGACCCCAAACTCTGTGCGTCTTCAGGTGTCTTCCTGATGCCACCCAGGCCGGACCCTTCTCTCTTTGCTGCCACCTCAGCCCTCACTGCCCTGCCAACCAAGCCTTGGAGTTCCCTCTGGATTTGCTGTCTGTCAAGAGTTACGCTGAAGGTCTCCACCCAAACACCTCCACTGGCATTCCCCTGCTGTTGGGGGTGAAAACTCCAAATTCCCTTCCCTGAACCGATGCAATTCCTAGGGGATACTGTACACCCACAGGTTCTGTAATCCTCTCCCATTAACCACTGTCCCCGAGTCCTGGGATCCTTGGACTCCGCAATAGCAATGAAACTGTCACTTTCCACCACTGAGTTTGAAGTCCTTTAAGGGCAAGTGGTCACATGCTATTCATCTTCACATACTTCTCATCAGTGACATGGGTAAATTGTTCAACAATGCTTTGGGGAGCTAATAAATATGCTTTAGAATATCATTATCATTTGGAAAATATTATTCTGAATATAAAATATTGACTTTAATAACGTGTTAATGATTATATTTCTCCAACATAATTCCTTTTCCATTGGTGGACATAATGGAATATGTCCTGCAGGCTAAACCTACAATATTCCTCGGAGAAAACATATACACAACCTTTCTTCCAATTAAGGCAATATATTAAAAATGCCAAAGGCCTGGTGCCGACCTCACAGTGATACATGACCCACCAATACACAAGTAAGATCCTAGTCTCTGTCTAAAGAAGAAGCAAAATCAACTTTACCCAGTAAAGAGAATTCTGCATCTCCCCTCCACTGCGATGTTTTAAAGCCAACTATTACATGACTACTCAAAATAAACAGGATATTTGAAGTATTTCTATATTTACATGATTCTGCACATCCTAGTGCTGATCACGTGTTTATTTTTCAAAATCCTTGTCACATATGTTTGTACTTTTATTTCTGATAACATTCTTTTTGTCTTTAGTGATTTAAACTGTATTCAGTCTTGTCTCCTGCTTGCCAATGTGGGAGGATCAAGGAAATTCTGAGGAAAGGGAAGGCCATCAGGATCCACAGGCTGTGCTCTGTGCAGTGTTGAGAAGGGGGACGCAGAGGAGGAAGGCTGGCCCTTGGGCTCCCCGTTGCCCCCTCTGACACTCCTGAGTGGGTGCTAAGCATGAGATTTAATGAAGTGTGAAGCAAGCATGAGCTGTCAAGCTGGCCGCTCTGTTTCTACATGAAGGTACTTGGATTTGGATTTGTGCGGCTGGAGTCAACTATTTGCAAGTCCTGCAATAAAAACAAATTGATATGTAACTTATGCAAAAGGGGAGGAGATATTCTCATTAAAAGGAAATTTTCTAACAGTGATCAACTCTCAAAATGCAAATTATTTACGACTAAATGCAATGAAAAGAAGCCTATCTTACTTGACTATCATAAATTATGCTGATTTTTTCATAGATACATCTGAAGAAAACACCAAAAGCATATCGAAAAATACACAAATTTTATGTGCACATATATAAAAAAAATGGTCAGAAGGGAAAATCTGTTTCTCCATTCACTTACGTGGACACATTATGAAGAATGTCGTGAATGTACTATTTGCACTTTTTCTAGTATTATAGCATCATATATGATTTTTTTATCCTAAGAAGAAAACAGCAATTTTAAGAACGATTGGATCACACACACACCAGAGGTCATACTCCTTAGAATCTAGTAAACACGGCTTCCCCTCCCACAGGAGAGTGCTCTGCTCACACCTGGGCTCAGGGGCACCTTCTGCTGCCCAGGGAGAGAAGGATGCACCAGGCCAGGGTGGCCGGCGTGTGTTCGAGCCCCATTTCTGCCACTAACAGTTCTGGAAAACTCCTCTTCCTTTTTGATTCCGATTCCATCACCTCAAAATGAGGACCATTACTGAATCTCCTTGCTCCCTCTTCTTCATCACAGTTGTGTGAAGTAATGGAAAGGCGTCCCTGTTTACAGCCAGTGTTCACCTGGGTGAATGACACAGAGCAGCAGCTCCACAGGAGCTCTCTCACGCATGACAGATGCAGTTGGTGCTCCCTGTTCCCTGCATTGGCATCTAGATCTCAAATTTGAGAACTCAAAGGTATTTAGTGTCCCCATAGCCAGAAAGTTGAAAATGATGGGATCATTTTCTCCTTGAAACTTATTCAGAGGCAGCCACAGACTCCCTACCCCACCCTCATGTAGGTAAAGAAAATCTCTCATAAGTCGGGAACATGACGGGCAGAAAAGGAGTGGAGTTAGACTGAAGAATGGAAATGGTTTGCAGTCTTGGAGGATAGAGGGCAGTTACTGTGGGCCTGGCCCCTAGAGTGGGCAGAAGGTGGTCAAGGCATACAGAATTTCAGTTTGGCAGGAGGAAAATGTTCAAGAGATCTAAGGTGCAGCGTGGTGACTGTAGTTAGGGGCAATGTCTTGTATCCTCGAAAATTGCTCAGATTTTATATGTTCTGATCACAAAATAAATACAAGGGGCAATACATGTTTTAATCAGTTCAGTCATTTTATAATGTCTACATTTCAAACAGCATGCTGTACACAATAAATATATGCAATGTTTTGTGAATTAAAAATGTAAAAAACTGCCTTTCCTAGCTTTAGCAAGAGGAAGAAGGAATACTTCAAACCATTCCAGGAGAGCTGTCCTGCAGAATGAGGTCAGCTGCTGGTATGACTTGGGTAAATGAGTTCCCCATAGACTCACGTGTCTACGGCTTTCGGAAGTGCGGAGCTCGTTATACCTAAGTGGGGTTTGGGGGAGGTGACTGAACCCTGAGGGCACTGACGTCATCAGAGGATCAATTCATTGATAGCTGAGTGGACTAGAGGGTGGTGGTGGGGAATGTAGGCAGGTGGGGTGTAGTTGGAGGTTGGAGGTCACTGGGAATGTGCCCTGGGACACTCTATCTTCCTCCTGATCCCTCTCTCTTAGCTGTAAGTTAAGCACCATTCCTCAGATAATTCTTCTGCCATGATGTTCTCCTCACTTCAGCACTAAAGCAATGGAGCCAGCCACCATAGATTAAAATCTCTGAAACCATGAGCTAAAATGAGTCTTTCCTCCTTTAAATCATTTATGTCACCTATTTTGGTCATAGTGACAAAAAGTGACTAACACACCTTCCAAAATGAAATGCTAGTAGCTCCTCTTCTTTCAGAGGGCACATGATCTAGTTACCAGGTGACCTGTTTGATCACGTGGTTGGAAAGATGTAGAAGAACCGGGCCTGTGTCTCCTGGAGTATGTGGACTTAACTGCCTCTAGAGGGTAGCACTCCTGGCTATCAACCTCTGAAAGGTCAGGAATGCCGGGTTGGTGCAGACAGGTAAGAGAGAAGCAAACCACGGATCACTGTGCCAGGGAGGAGGAGGGACAGGGTCCTGAAAGTTTCCCAGAGCTTGTGAAAGATGTGTAAGATGATCTTCTAGTTTCTATAGCTCTGAGGGAGTGTGGAGGGCTGGAGAAGGCTCTAAAGGGAGGGCCTCACCTGGCAGGAGCTAAGGAACACTCACAGGCTCTTCTTTGAGCTGGTCCATAGCAATCAAGGTGATGGGGGTGAGCTAAACATCACCCAGAATACCACACACTAAGTAGTTAGCTAATAGTGGTTCTTAACCCTGGCTCCACTGAAATTGCTAGTGAGACTTTTAAAAAATACTCAGCGATTCTGGTTTAATTGATCTGGGATGAGATTCCAGGCATCAGGGTTCTTCAAACTCTTCAGGTGACCCAGTGTGAACTCAGAGTTGAGGACCAGGGATCTCCAGGGACTCTGTCTCATGCTCTAGAGCCTCAAGTAGTCCTTGGACTGACAGTGAGAACCAGGAGCCACTCCCACCAGCGAACCACAGCCCTTTCCTTCAAGCACCCCAGTGCCCCTGTTCTTCTCTTCTCTCCATAATACAGAGGTCTTGGATGCAGAAAGGGGCTGCATCCAAGAGGCTGCATCCACAAGAGGCTGGACCACCTCTTCACTGAAATTGCACCGAACATTTAACAAGCAAATTGTCAAATGAGCTCTGGAGTCAGCCCTCAAGGGATGGGGCAGGCAGGTGAGGGAAATCATGCTGAGAACAATGAGAGGACGTCGTTTTCTCATCTGTACCTGTTTTCCTACATACCATCTACTCCAAAACCCAAGGGCTTTAGACTATAGCCATGACCCTTCCTTCTACATCCCTTCTGCCAAATTCCACTTGCCAAGCAGTCCTGAAGACACAGCGGGCATCTCCTTCCATGTGAACCAGTGGCTCTTACTCTGCTCTGTGATCCTACGTGATACACCTAACTCTAGTGTCTATGCAGCTGATGCCCTCATCTGGCCCGGGATTCGGGTTGCTAACGTGGAAGCCCTTCCCCTCTACTTGCAGAGAAGACTGAAGACTGTGATGGGCTGACAGATTTGGCTGCATAGAAATGTTACAGGCCAGGCTATATGGGCAATGGCTAAATAGACTCCATTTTGCTCTGAGACTCCATGGTATGTAGGAAATGAGCTTCTCCCATGGGAACGCCCCACCTTTGTACCTGTCAATAATTGCTTAGCTTCTCCCATGGGAACACCCTGCCTCTGTACCCATCATCAGTCACTTAGCATGACATGTTTAACAATGTAAAATGGCGATTCTTATATGATGAAAAATTGTTCTCTTTTGATTCCTCTGTTAGTTACCATTAGCAACCATTCTTTAGTTTGTACCTAGGTAAGGATCATTTTGACCCACTTCCCCCTCTGCTGATGATTTCATGATGTAAGTTTGTAATTTTGAATAGCAACAGACACTTATGATTAATGTGATTATTGGCATAAGAACCCCTACAACCCTGTGGTTGGGGTTGTTCTCCCAATAGCCATTTTTGGAGCATTGTGTGAGACAGTCTGCCGGTCTGCTTAATAAAGACTCTCAAATTTGGACTTCTCAGAGGTGATCAGTCTGTTATTAAGTTGCCCCCATAACGGAGATCATCTAGGCTGAATTGTTCATCCTACAGAAGATATGCCAATGCCCAGAAGTTACTTGCATGAAGTCACCAAACGATGTGGTTTTAGGGAAAGGATGACAATTGTGACGGGGTCTACTAGTCCTCAAAGGTGAACAGCACCTGCAAAACCAACCCAGGGAGTAGTGCCACTCAAGGAGGGAGTCACAGCAACAGCTTCCGCTCCTAAAAGTGAATGAAGGAGAAGCAACAAGACCTCAAAGGCCCTGTGTGAGGCATTCATAATCAAAGTATTGGGATGATATCCAGCAAAGTTTTGCTGTGATTCACAATCCCAGGCAAGAAAATGTGACAAGAATCCTAAGACTGTCAACCCAGTGCCTGATGATTGGGTTAGAAATAGGGAGGAAGGAAGTTGACATTGGCTATAAAAGCACAGTTGAAGCCTTGGAAGAGGATGCAAAGAATATTTCCGAGCTTTAAAAGGTACTGTGGTTCAGATGGCTCAGCTGGCTCGGAGACCTCACTAGGACATGAAAGGGCGGTGCTACAGTGGGGTGTGGGCACACACTAAATGGAGCCCGTACTGTTGGAGCAGAGAGAGGGGAATGTCACACACCTGCTGCAAACGTGGCGCCAGAGAGGCCTGCGGGTGGTTTCTATCTTGGTCTTGAGCTGATGCGTTTAGGTGGGATCACTGGTGCACAGAGAAGAACATCGCCTGGCAGATGTAGAGGGAAGGAGTGCGCTGGAGTGTCTGCCTCCCACAGGCGCCTGGCAACATCTGGCCTAGAGCTATGGAGGAGCAGCAGGGCCAAGGGTGGGATCGTCTTTCAGCTCTCCTGACGGAGGAGGAGCCGGGCCACTGATTGCACATGATCTAAAGCACAGAGGCAGAGCAGCTGTGCACCAGGTTAGAGAACAGAAGCACAGAGCAGTCTGGGTGAGGAAAAAATGGCAACTTAACTCTCAGCCCCAGAACTAGTGTTTACTTTAGCATGGCAATTTCTAGCTTGGCATTTTCAATTTAGTTTAAATTAATGAACACAAGCTGTTGCTAATCATATGACAACCAATGCACTTCTGTCTTACACCATCTAGCTGAGGATGCAGCCCAGAGACTAAGATGCAGGATGTGAGGCCCACTTGGAGGCACTGCAGCTGGCTACTGGACAGCCCATGAGGTCCAACTCAATTTTTCTGGGATTTTCTTCATCCTCTCTCTGCTGGTCCATAGAAAAGTCATCAACCCTAATGCTACGCTAATGAAAGATTTCTTTTCGCCTCACTCCTGTGGGCCCCTCTTTGGCACTGACTTTACTTAGGTAAAGTAAGTGAACTTGACTTTTGTCTCCAGCACCTTGTGCAGTGGGCTGATTGGGATCTGCATCACTTGTAACTCAGGGATACTTCCCAACATGTTTTTCCTCTCTGAATGCTACACACTAATTTTAGTCTCATGGAATACCGGCTTCCAAAATAGGAGTTCTCTTTTCGAACTAATGCTAATGCAATGTATGAATCTGATGCTCCTACAATCCCTCCAAAAGCTTTTCTTAATCATGAATCAAATGTGCTAACAAGAAGCAGATATTTCACTGGATAAATTCTGTTCTAAAGCAAGAGAGAGACACAGAGCCCTGATACATATGCATCATTTAAGTATATACTAAGTAAATAGAATTGCCAAAAATGAACAAAATCAAACAAAAGGTGTATTCTCATTATAAAAGAATTTATTTTTAAAAAGTGGAAGAGGAAAGCTGTAAAATACAGGAGTCTCATTTTAAATTCTGATACTTCTTGGCAGCAGTTTGCTTTCCAGACTCTAGATAAATGGCTTCGCATTTGAGATTCTCTTTCCTCTTACAGTAAGTAGTGGCAGCAGCTCTTTGGCTGTGGAGTGGATGGAGACTCTGGAGCTCTTTTCTGCATGACTGCTGTGTGCATGTCACCTGCTGCTGTCTCTGGAGGCAGAAGCACTGACCTTTATGTTACACACAGCAGAGTAACCCCGAGAGGAATGTGTGTGGAATTTGTGATGCTCAGAAGCATGCACCCAGGAATCATAGTGACTCAGATGTGACTTGGATTTAAAATTTATGATAGTATATTGGCAGATGCAAAATTTGCTCAATCAAAAAAAGTGCTTTTTTTTTTTTTTACCAAGAGCATCCTCAAAGCCTTATCTTTATGTCTGGGCACCAAGAGGTTCAAGGACACTTCTGAGCAAACAATTGTCACATGTGAAAATAATACTCTGGATCAAAGAGCATATGTCTTCATTATCCATTAATCTATTTGAGTGCTCAGGGTACAATTGCTTAGTGCAGTAATAAAAGCAACACGGCAACATAGAAAGACATTTTAAACATAGAAGCATTGGAGAACATCAAGAAATTTGGAGAATTGCCAGATTTACCACCAATTATGTATTTGTAACCTAGGAAAGGAGTAGTTACAAATTAGACCTATGAACATTAATTATGCAGAGTTCCATGGTCAGCAAAAATAATATGTTGGGTAGTAAAATTCAAGCTTCTTCACTTCAAATCTAATGATTTCTGAAATAGATCTATAGCATCCAAAATTATTTTCAAAATATAACAAAACATTTTTTCCAAATCTTTTGTGTGTGTGTGTGTGTGTGTGTAATATTTTAGGACTTTAAATATACATACTACAGAATATTTTAATGAAGATCTCATTTTATCTTCACCAACGTTTTGTGCATTCAGTGTTGTTTTAGTCAGTTTTTTTCATTTCTGAGATCAAAATAACAAACAAGAAAATAAATGTATGGGAGGAAAAATTTACTTTGGCTTATGGTATCAGAAGTCTCAGTCTGTAGATGGCTGACTTCAAAGCTCAGGTCCTGAGGTGAGGCAGAACATATGGTGGGAGAGTATAGAGGAGGAAAGCAGCCCAGAACATGGCCCCAGGAAGTAGAGAGATAGCCGTACTCTCCAGGGACTAAATATATACCCCAAATGCACACCCCCAGTGACCAGCCTCTAGTCTTACCCCACCTGCCTTCAGTTACCACCCAGTTAATCACATCAGGGAATTAATTCACTGATTGGGTTAAGGCTCTCACAACCCAATCATTTCATGTTCAAACTCCTGCATTGTCTCACATATGAGTTTTTGGGGGACACCTCATATTTAGACCATAACAAGTGTTATTACTATGCTCAACATATAGCTAAACCAGGGCCTAATCCACATACTTCTCAAACCCAGGCAACGTTTTACAGGATATTAAATTCAGGAAGATAATTATACAACAAAGCTGAGTAGTGTAAACATTAGCACAACAGCTTAAGGATTATAATTCTGCATTTTTTCGATTAGTTGTGCAGTGGATTTGAAAGTTAGTTTTTTCTACTTGGGCTGATTGCCATAATCCATAAATTTTTAGAATCTATAAATTCTTTTCTCAATTTATTATAAATCTCTTGGGTTTCACATCACTGTCTAGTTCTACTGCAATTTTGGCAGAGGTATGGGGTGCAAAATGAACCAGAACTCTCAGGTGTGACAGTAATGGCTACCAATTAACTTTTAAAAAATAAATATGATCTTTAAAAACTGTATCTAGTATTTAAGTCTTTTCTAATATACATGGAAAGGAGGCCATGACTTTCAAAGCCTCTTCCACTGGAAATCAGCCAAAGCTAAATCTGACCTTGGGCTATTTTATTTTCCATGTGTATGACAGCTGTCTGTCTTGAAAATGTTCTTACCCACCCGTGGGATAGCCTCATCCAGATTCCACAGGGTGGCTGGACTCCTGGGGAAGAGCCCCCTGCTCCTTGTGGAAAGAGGTTCCGTCACAGAGAAGCTGGGGGAAGCCTCTTTTTTGTGGTTGTGTTTTTCCCATTTCTGTCTCCCTGGTTAGGGGTCTAACAGGACTTCCTGCTCCATCTACTCTCCTTCCTCTATGACTTTCAATAGAAAAATGAGAGCAACCATTGGAACACATCTGGTATTCCTATAAACAAAAATGCTGTATGTGGGGAGGCAGGAGAAAGGGTCAAATAAGGAGTTTTTTTGAGGAAAAGTTTTCTCAGACTGGAATCTTCTGGTGATTTGCACTAGAATTCTCTAAGAGCAGATTAGGAATCTTTGTTCTCACCAAGGTCACCTTGTTTGCACTGGAGTTTGAAAATCAATGGTATAGAATAATGTCCCTAACCATTTTTAAAATGCACATTCATTTTAATTGTGCATTTAGAAACATGTACAAAGGATTACATGTTGGAGTACATTGATATGTTAAAAAGCACAAAGGACCCTTGCAGATACTTAACACTAACATTTACAAATTAGGTGAACAGTGCTGAAAACATTTGCAATGTTTGTCGTCAAGAGTTATGTCATCATTGTGATGTTCAGGAGGTAACAGGCACCAATAGCTCATGGCGTAGCATGCACCAACGTTCAACCATTGTTAATAACCTTGGTTGGCAAGTCCTGTTTCTACTAGTGTCACTGATTTTCTTGGCTGACTTTTTGATCTGATAAAGACAGTTGACACCAAGTTTAACCCCCCTGTGGGGGTTGTGTGGAGCTGATGAAGGTTTCCCTAATGCAGTTGATCAAAGTCTGCCTTTTGCAGACTGTCCCATCTCTAGTTAACAATCAAAGCAGAGCCTGCCCCTTGGAATGGACTCCAGGTGACTTTCCAGAGAGAGAGCTGGCCCGGAGCTCCACCTGCACTCCCCGGTGCAGCCTTAGTCCTGCAGGACTGAGGCATTGGGGTGTATCTTCCGTTCCCTTTCCCCCCCAGGAATCTGCTTTAACTAATAATGACTTTGTAGGATCAATTTGATTAACATGGAGTCACAAAACCTATTAAATCCTTTTTAGTGGTCCTATCCAAACCATAAACTAAGAAAACAGACAAATGTGGCAGCTGAGCCCCAGGAAGCTCCTTGTGCTGGGCACTGGTGATCTTCACTGAGGACTTCCTGCACCACGAGCAGTTGAGCCAGCCAGTGCAGGGACCAGAAGTATGTGTGGCAGCCATGCTTTACAGGCAGTGCTACCCGGCCCAAGCTTTCTCCCTGTACCAGAGGGTCACCTTGGCTTCTCTTTGGACTGTGCAAATCAGCACACTTCATCGTCCACCAGGTGTCTGAACTGAAGAACCTGGACCAGTCATGTCAACTTCACTGTTTGAAACTAGAAAAAGAGGGTGTTGGGGCACAGAAACAAAATGAGGGTTTAATAGGAACATCTGAGAAAGTTGGAGAGATTGTAATTGAAACCACATCCATGTCGGGAGTCCTATCTTTTTTTCCATTCTTCAGCCATAAGAAATTCAATATCATTTCTTTAGGTAGCCTGGAGCAATGACTGACATGCATTTAAATTAAAAATCTGCAACATGTTTATACTCATCGTGCATCTTAAATCAGTGATGCTGAACTGGTATTTATTTTTTTAATTTAAATGTGTTTCAAATATTGTAGAAACTGTACATTAAGGAGGGAACCAGTATTTTAAAAAGAACAAGACAGATGCTTTATTAGAGCTACAAAAATGACTATAAACTACTTTTGATTGCTGTTTCAAAAGCTATTATCTAGTTTCCTAGCCAGTGAGCAGATTCTAAAATGTAATATTCCCATAGGAATGATGCAGGAAGTTGTACTTAATTTTCTCTATGGTTTTGAAGGCAGGAAAAAAATAGTGAAAAGGGTCAGGAATGATTAAGATGAAATAAATAACTATCTGATGACTTATAAAGCATTTATTGTGTTTACGTAGATAACATAGGAGGAAAAAAGGTACTTCCCTTGTAAATGATAACTTAAAATTACAAACCAATATTTTGCATAGATAAGCTGTTTGAACGATGCAAATTGTATAATATATATGCATACTTTTCTGTGCTCAAATTGGATGTTTAAATAGGTAACAAATTGATCACCTTGTGATCCATCTAAATTTCTATTATAAAATGTATTCCCATTTCCTTCCATGGCAATTTTCCTGCTAATTAGCATTTTCTCTATGTGTATAAGTTAACATAAATATCTGCCTATATGTCTAGTCTATATGGGAAAATGTTTTAAATCTAAGAAAAATTTGTAGAGTTTAGTGTTGAAGGAAGAAGGACTGTTTATTTGTAAAAATGTCATTTCTGTAATAAGATTTTATTACGTAGCATTTGTTCAATGGACTGTTGGCCAAAACTATTCATAGGTTACTAGTGATATTTATTAACAATCCTTAGAAATTTGATTACAAATAGTAAAACTGGAAATTCTTTATAATTTGATCCTTCTTTAAAAAAATATGCTGAGCATTCCTCTATAATCTGGGCCTGTTGTATAGATGCAACAAGAAAGATAAAAATCTAAACATTCATGTTTCCTTAATTCTATAAAAATGACAAGACATGCCAGGGTCCTACCATTAGTGAAAAGCCCCAGCTTCCATTACCTGGCACAGGCTGGGAGCACAGCTCCTGTCAAGGTGCTCAGGTGTTCTCCTGATGCTTCCTGCGGGCATCCTGTTCAAAGCAGGCTCCTCCTCTGAAGAGCACCCTTGTCTTATGGGTGACTGATTCTTCCTTGCATCCGTACCCGAGGGATACCTGAAATCAGGAAAAGATCCTCCAAGAAGTCGAATTACAAGCACACACAGATTTATTGGCTGGTGGAGACCTTGCTGACCTGTGGGACTTTCCATCTCTCGCTCCCCTTGCGTGTCTTAGGGAAAGACTTGCTCACTGTATCTGATTTCTGCCATGGCTTGGGTGGGTCTGAGACTGGGACGCAGTCATAGCCAATCTCCGCCACTGCTCCTGGGACGTTTTAACAGCAAACACTTTCACTTTTCTAACAGAGTCCTAATTTGCAGGGCATTGCTAAAAATCTGTCATCACACAATGCATTTTAATGTTTTTTTTTGTATTTATATTTTGTGTTTTACTTATATTTTATATGTCCTTGTGTTTTATACTTATTTTATGTGTTTCATACAAACATTCACCTGCTTTCCTGAGGCCTTTGGACAGTATGATCATGATGGTTTATGTATTTTCCCAGTCCTGAGGATAAACATCAGGCCACAGAAGGAAACCACTGTCTTTCACTGTGTGACCCAGGGTTAGGCACGTTCTGACAGCTGCACCTTATGTCTAACACTGACCTTCTGATGTAGGTACCTTTTTCCCTAGTTTTATAAATTAGGGGACAGAGACATTAAGTAGCAAATACAACAGAAGTAAGCTCTCCACGCTGGTAAGCAGCATGGCTGGGGTTTAGCTAGGCTGCTTCTGCTTCAGGTTCTGAGGCCTGTGTCCTTACCTCCTTTAACATGTCCACTCAGGGGTGTTCGGTTCATTTTAGAGATGATTTTAGTGTATCTTGATCATTGTTAATAAGCTTGTCGATATGATGAAGATTTGGATCTACTTTTTCTTCTATTAGGTGCAGGGTCTCTGGTCTAATTCCTAGGTCCTTGATCCATTTTGAGTTGAGTTTTGTGCAGGGTGAGCGATAGGAGTTTAGTTTCATTTTGTTGCATATGGATTCCCAGTTTTCCCAGCACCATTTGTTGAAGAGGCTATCTTTTCTCCATTGTATGTTTTTGGCATCTTTGTCTAGTATTAGGAAACTGTATTTATGTGGGTTTGTCTCTGTGTCCTCTATTTTGTACCATTGATCTACCTGCCTATTTTGGTGTGAATACCATGCTGTTTTTGTTACTATTGCTCTGTAGTATAGTTGGAGGTCTGGTATTGTGATACCCCCTGCTTCGCTCTTCTTGCTAAGAATTGCTTTAGCTATTCTGGGTCTCTTATTCCTCCAAATAAATTTCATGATTGCTTGCTCTATTTCTATGAGGTCCGTCATTGGGATTTTAATTGCAATTGCATTGAATTTGTATAGCGCTTTTGGTAGTATGACCATTTTGATGATATTAATTCTGTCTATCCAAGAACATGGGAGATCTTTCCATCTTCTAAGATTTTTAAAAATTTCTTTCTTTAATGTTCTGTAGTTCTCATTGTAGAGGACCAGACTTCCTTAACCTGACTCCCAAAGCACAAGAAATAAAAGCAGGACTCAATAATTGGGATAGATTCAAACTGAAAAGCTTTTTCTCAGCAAAGGAAACAATCAACAATGTGAAGAGAGAGCCGACAGAGTGGGAGAAAATCTTTGCCACACACAGGTCAGATTGAGCACTAATCTCCAGAATATAGAAAGAACTCAAAAAACTCTACACCGAGAATGCAAATAACCCAATCAATAAATGGGCTAAGGAAATGGGCAGACACTTCACAGAAGAGTCTCTATAAACCATCAACAGGTATATGAAAAAATGTTTAACATCTCTAGTAATAAGAGAAATGCTAATCAAAACTACCCTAAGATATCATCTCACCCCAATTAGAATGTCTATTATCAAGAATACAAGCAACAATAGGTGTTGGTGAGAATATGGGGAAAAAGGTACACTCATATATTGCTGGTGGGGTTGCAAATTGGTGCAGCCACTCTGGAAAGCAGTAGGGAGATTCCTTCAAAAACTTGGAATGGATCCACCATTTGACCCAGCTATCCCACTCCTTGGCCTATACCCAAAGGACTTAAAATCAGCATACTACAGTGATGCAGCCACATCAGTGTTTATAGCAGCCCAATTCACTATAGCTAGATTGTGGAACCAACCTAGATGCCCTTCAATAGATGAATGGATAAAGAAACTGTGGTATATACACACAATGGAATATTACTCAGCCATAAAGAATAATAAAATTATGACATTTGCAGGTAAATGGATGAAATTGGAGAAGATCATGTTAAGTGAAATAAGCCATTCCCAAAAAACCAAAGGCTGAATGATTTCTCTTATAAGTGGTGGATGACACATAGTGGGGGTGAGGGGAGGCACAGGAAGAATGGAGAAGGGATGGATTGTATAGAGGAAAATGAGGGGTGGGTAGAGGGCAGTGAAGGAAAGATAATAGAATGAGACAAACATCTATACCCTATGTATATGTATAAATATGCAAATTGTATGATTCTACTTTGTGTACAACCAGAAAAATGATAGTTGTACTCCAGTTGTGTACAATGAACCAAAATAAAAAATTTAATAAAAAATAAAAATAAAATAAAATAAAAAGATCATTCCTAATAGCCTACTATATGTACCTCAAATAAATAATAATAATAATAATAATAACAATAATGCACTTGAAAAATTGAAAAGAAAACTAAGTAATTAATTTGGATGAATAATGAGACACTGGAATTCAAACTTTACATTTTAGTTTTATCTAGCTTCCACTGAGAGATTCTGATGTATTCAAATTTACAATGAACTATACAAAAACAAACACAAATGTACATACTAAGAGTTATTTAGACATAACCTTAACTATTCTTGTACCAACCAAGGAAGAGAGACATCATTATCATGCCCATTCAACTGAAAAAGACTCAAGCCCAGAAAGGATAAAATGACTTGCCCAGGATCACATAGCTTATATATGCAAACATC
>JAJEJO010002663.1:410148-443440 GCA_020662805.1 Glaucomys volans
GAGACAAACATCTATACCCTATGTATATGTATAAATATGCAAATTGTTTGATTCTACTTTGTGTACAACCAGAAAAATGATAGTTATACTCCCGTCATATACAATGAACTAAAATAAAAAAATGTAATTAAAAAAAATAAGCTTGTCACTTCTTGTTATTGATTTTTAAAATCTAAATATCTAAATTTTGAATCTAAACTAACAAACTAGCAATTCTTTTTCTTTTTTTTTTTGGAACCAGGGATTGAACTCAGGGCCACTCAGCCACTGAGGCACATCCTCAGCCCTATTTTGTATTTTATTTAGAGACAGGGTATCACTGAGTTGCTTAGCACCGTGCCCTGGCTGAGGCTGGCTTTGAACTCAAGATCCTCCTGCCTCAGCCTCCCAAGCCGCTGAGATTACAGGCGTGCGCCACCATGCCCAGCTCTAAACTAACAATTCTAACTACACATTTTAACATGAATTACTGTTAAATTCTGTGTTATTGTTGTTAGTGTTTGTCTGGTGGTGGCTGTGTGTGTTTGTGCATGCTTTTTTATTGGTTTTGTTTGAAATAAACATCAGTCCTGCATTGCCCCCTTCCAGATGCGGTATGTACGTTCTTCCTGGTTCTGGTGTGCACACAGTTCGGGCGAGCTCTTCTGATACAGACATTCATACAGATGACTTGTTTGGTACTGAGTGCTCAGCTGGGGGCAGAGCTGATCCAATTTTGACACAGGCTGTTGAAAGCAGATGCTTCATTTCCTCTCCATGAGTAAAGTGATTGACATATCAGCTGGATGATGGCAGGCACCTTTTCTGTTCAGCTTGCTACCTGATAAATAAAAAGAGGTGCATTGTAGGGGATATTATTTATTTATACTAATCCACAATGCATGAATCCTGGCAAGGCCTATGTTTTGCTTAAGTCAGGCAAAGGAAGGATGTCTAATTCTAGACAGAATTCCAGTATGAACCTGAGAGGCTACGGAGCACATTATTACTGTGTAGTCAGCACCCGATGCAATAGGTGGAATTTGCAACTGAGGAACTAGAAAAAATGACATTGAGAAATTGATTTTCTTTTGCAATGCAGCCAATCAAAACAAAATATTTAATTAGGTGATAAAATGCCTGGTGGACTTTTCCTATATGTTTATTTTAAGGAAAACCACCCAACTGCTCCAAAGGAAGCATTTCTGATTTTAAGACAGTGGAATGGTAGGTATATATTTTACTTTTTAGGAGGGTAAATTTGTGGTCAGTGGAGAACCTAAAATTAACCAGTCTTTCCATAAACTGAAAGGTGAAACAGGATAATGCTGTTTGGGGATGGCAGTGAGCTTTGGGAAGAACACAGTAAAATTCTACTCAGTGCCCACCAAATCACCACCTTGCCTGAGGTTTACTCTCTTCCTGTGAAACCTGGCACTATAAATGAGATCACTGAGGAAGGGACTTCCTGTCATAACGACATGAAGAGGCAGATTAATTCTACCCATGAAAACAGAGCAAACCTGTACACAACTGTCAAAGCAGAATCGTGGAGTTCTGTTAATGGACTAAAGCCAGACAATACCCTGATAATCTTCCTTGTAAAAAAAATATATGCACTAGAGCTTTGTGTAGGAATAGCGGTAGCCTCAGGTCTTCCTGACCAAATTTGTCCTGGGCCCCCCGCCACCACACACAAAGCAGAAGGTGAACACAGGAGCTTTCCAGTTTGCAGCTGGCCAAAAAAATTAAGCTTTGCACCCAGCAGAGATTTGAATATGTCCTATGTTTCCCACAGAAACCGTGGTTCAGCATTTGCTGATTCAGGGTTTATAGTGACTTTATACAACGTAACTACTACAAATAATTAGGATTGAAAATATCAACATATGTATTTGTCTGAGTATATGTAATTCCTCCTTCATTCTCTCCCAGTTCTTTTCAAAAGCATGACTTTCTAAAAATCATAATGTAATAATGAATTTTAGGATTGAAAGAATTCTGTAAGCGACATGCACAGACCATAACTGGACACAGGATGGTAGGATATACAGCTATATGGAGCAAGTTTGCAAATTTCATCAAAATTCAGTATAAAATTACATGAAATCAATTGTAATAACCTTAAAAGCCCCTTCAAAAATCAGACCTCTCTGCAAAAAAACATCCAAGCGACATGCAAAACTTTATATAATCACCAGTCTAATCCAGTCAAATGTTACAGAAAAATGCTGTCCCTCCAGACCCACACCATCAAGTGCTGAGTGACAGGCCTCGGCATTCTGCAGCCTTAAGGAGGTCCCCAGTCCCCGGCCAGGGCAGCCCCAGAGGTCTTCTGGTCAGCCCAGGCCTTCCTCCTGTGGTGTCTGCAGAGAATTGGAGGGCAGCCTGGGCTTATCCTTCCTGGCAGTGACCAAGTCCTTCCCCTCTCTACTGTTCGGTCATCACTCTAGGCACAGGGGAACATCAGCAAGACACTGACACCCCCAGTTTATAATCCCCTCCCACCCAGAACCAACAAGCAGCCTCCCCAGGCACTCCAGAGTCCACAGGGGCCTGGTGGGAAACCTGGACTTTCACAGCCCAGGCAGCGAGCAGCAGGCCTTGGGGGACTGAGTGGAGTCCCCCAAGTGTAACCCCAGGGCCCTGTGGAAGCACTGGGCAGAAGTCAACACCGGAAAGTGGTGACGACAGTGGAGAGGCAGAAATGGAGAATTCCTCCAGGTCAAAAAGTCAGGTACCAAGAACTCACCACCAGCATCATTCACCATGGGGAAAGAGTGAATGGTTTCTCCCTGAGACTGGAAATGAAGAGAAAATGTCCAAATCTGTCACTTCTACTCAAAACTGTACTGGAGTTCCAGGCTGTGTGAAAAGAAATAAGAGAACAGAGGTCAGAAAGGAAGATGTCACAGTGTTTTTATTTGTAATGACATAGTCTTGTATGTAGAAAAGTCTATGGAATATACACACATCCAACTTTCCAAGATCTCAGGAAATAAGAACAATATTGAACAATTAATTGTATTTACATTATCAATAAATTATCTGAAAATTAAGTTAGGAAAACAAATTCCACAAGAGCATGAGAGAACACATTTCTCAATTATAACCTGAATGGGCAAAGCACAAGCCTATTGCACTGAAAATAAGAAAGTTTTCTGGAAGGAAATTCAGGAAGATCTAAGTGACTGCAAAGACTCACGTGTTCAAGCAGTGAAAGACATAGTATTTGCAACATGCCAAACTCATGTACAGATTTATGATATCCTTGCAAAATTCTAGGACGCATTTTCCCTAGAAATTGACAAGATGATTGTGAATTTTATAGGGAAATGAGAGGAGACTTAATTTTTTTCCAGAAAGAATTTTTAAAAATAACAATATTTGAGTGCTTATCTATCCTGATTTTACTCTTAATATAAATGTATAACAATCAGGATGGAGCTTCCTACAAATTATCATGGTCAGATGTCTTCCCTAACATGATCAATGAAGTTATTCGTGAGTTTCCAGGTCTCATTTTATTTTGAAATGTAGTGAAAATAAATTGAATAAATTTACTGAATGTATTGGTATCACTGTCATGGTCTTTTTTGTGTTGCTTATAATAAAATACCTGAGCCTGGGTACTTCATAAAAAAAAAAGGATAATTTGTCGTGGTTCTGGTGACTGGAAACTAAAAGCACCTTGGTGCTACATCTGGCTGTGCCACAACGTAGCAGAGAAACAAAAGGGACTGGCTGCATGCAGGACTTCCCAGAAGGGTCAGGAACAAGACAGGCCCATACTTTAGGTTGGATGCTGGGAAGCAGTGGCCGTCCTCCTGGAGAAGGAGAGAGGACCCCAGGGCAGCCCATGGTGCAGGAAGCGGACAGTTCAGTGGGCATGGGGTGTGTGTGTGTTGATGTCACAAACAAAATAATAAAAAAAAAAATTCAGAAGGCTTTTCAAATATCTACTGTTTTGTTAATCATCAGCTTTTAAGTCAGAAGCTTGCTAAACTTAAACGTTAGTATAGTATTTATTTAGATATATGTGTATGTAATTTAAACTCAGTCATAATTTTAACTTTTTACCTCTTTTGGACTCTTTGATCAATTTTAGTTGGGATCTTAAAAAAAGATAACCAGTTACTAAGATTGAAAATGTTATCATTTATCTGCTAATCCTGTAAAACCCTTATATCTGATTTGATGTGTCAGCAAAGAACCCTCATATATATGACTATTGATTTTACCAACCTATAAAATCTATATATTGTATTTGACTGAGGGATGTAGAATAAAGAGAAATTATATTCTATAAAGAAGTTGAAGGTCAAATTTCATCCAAATGTTAAACTATTTTTTTTTTGGTTTGTTTGCTTTTAGTTTGTATGCTGACCATAACTTTAAAAGAGAAATAAAGGGGATGTGATTCCCTTGGAAACAGTATGCACACTCACATATTCATACTATGAAAAATTTAAAAGAAAAATGCACACATCTTATACATTTTCATATTTTTATGAGTAGATGTTTAGTGTAGAGATTTCCAAGTTTTCATCATATTGTTCTCATGCTACATCTTTTACATACAATAGGCTTTGATATTTGCTTTAGAAAAAGCATGACTCATTTCAAGTGGTTGAAGAAAAGGCTTCCAGATCATTTGTAGCTAATTATTTTTAACAATCCTGCTGTGCCTCTAGGCAGTGTTAATTATCACAGCCACTGTGCTGCGGTTGGGCCGTGTAGGCCCTTCAGAGGCCATTCCCTGTGGGTTTGGCCCACAGCTACTGCCACGGCTGGGAGGAGGCAGAGCATCAGGCCTGAGGCCTGGCTGGAGGGAGAGGCCCAGGAGGAGATGCCTTTGAAGGGCTTCCTTGGTCCTGTCCCTCTTGCAGCTTGCGCTCTCTTGCTCTGCCTTCTGGCCACCATCTGAACAGGTTTGCTCCACCATGGGCTCCCCACCATGATGTTCTGCCTCACCACAGGCCCAGAAATGATGGAGTCAAATGACCATGGACAGAAACCTCTGAAACTGTGAGCCAAGATAAACCTTTCTTCCTTCAAGTTGACCTTCTCAAATATTTTGTTACAGAGACACGCAGCTGACTAATACATGTACCAAATGTGAGGTAAGCAGAATTGCGTCTCTGTGAGGACATTGACAGAGTGAAAGCAGAGCCTCCTTTCCTCCAGGGGAGCAGGGACACTGAGATCAAGGGCACGTCACACTGGTCACTTAGCAGACGTTCCTCATCACTGTGAGTGCTGACCTTCTGCTGAGCCATGGCATGTGCTGGAAGAGAAAGAATGAATGGCATGAATCCCTCAATTCAAAATGGCTAGGTAGGTGGGTAGGAAGGCAGTCCTTCACAGAACACAGCACACGCATGTGCTAAAACAAAATGCGCCACCTAGGAAGCCGAGGGGTGAAGGACGATGCCTTTGGAAGTTAGTTAGATATTAAAGAAAATTATATGGCATGAGCTGAAGACTACCGCAAAGGAAAGATCAGATCAGGGGGAAAAGGAATGAAATAATCAAATATGTGTCAGTCTCAGGTGATCACTGTCAGGGAGCACTAGGGTCATGCTGGAGTGTGGAAGGACTGAAGATCCTGGGTCCTACTGCAGTGCTGCCTGCTCCTCTTAGGGTGCTGCATGGGCCCCTGACGTGGCTGCACTACTGAGTCTTATGGGCTGAATTGTGTCTCAGAGAAGGTTTGTAGATAAGTCTAATCCTCGGTGCCTCAGAAATGAGACTGGACTTGGAAACAGGGTTGTTGCAGAAATAACTAGTTCAGATATGGTCCTAAGGAGTGTCCATATATGAAGATGGCCCTATGAAGGCAGGTTCCAGAGAGAGGGGTCATGAGTGGAAGAGCAGACAGAGATCAGAGTGAGGGCCCAGCCAAGCAATACCCAAGTGTGGAAACTACTGGAAGCTGGAAGAGGCCAGAAAGTATCCTCCCTTACAGCATTCAGAGAGCGCTGGGTTCTGCAACACCTGGAATTGGATTTCTACACTTCAGAGCTGTGAGACAGTACCTTTCTGCTGTTATAAGCAATCTGGTTTGGGGTGCTTTGTTGCAGCAGTCTGTAACAAAGCAATAGTGATGAAAAGTACAATAATGATATGATCAAGGGTCACCAATTGGCCTCAGCTGCCAGTACATACTCCCTTTATATGAAAATTATACTAATTATGACAAAATAATAAAGTTGTCAGTGTTATCCTTACATGACTTTTAATTACTTCCTTCAAAGATAATCCTTTGAATCACACAACACTGGCAAAGTCAATCTTCAGGGACATTCATTAGAGAGAAAAGGAGAAAATGGTAAAAAAAATACATACATATATATGTATGTATATATATGCACACACACAAGCATATACATATATAATTTTGAACAATTACAATTTTTTCTTGGTACTCTCCTAACTTGATGTTACTTTTGTATTTAGTTCTTATTAGAGTGTCTGAAATATACCGAGTTCAACAAATATCTTTCCTTTGAATGGGCACCTGCAGGTCTTCGGCCTTAATTATGCTGAAGTACATTCCTTCTATTCCCAATTTTCTGAGAGTTGTTCTCCTAAGAGGATGGTGAGTTTGGTCAAGTGCCCTACCTTTCTTATTATTATTGCATTACATCGGTGTGTTGCTTCACGTCTGGTTATGCCTGTGTTGGACTAACCTGCACCCCGGGGACACATCCTCCATCACAGTGAATGATCCTTTCCATGTGCTGTTGGAATCTGTCTGCCAGCATTTTGTGGAAGACTTGCACATCTCTGTTCATCAAGGATATTGTTCTGTAATTTTTTTTCTTTTATTGTCCTTGGCTGGTTTTGGTATCCGGGTAATGTGGTCTGCATAAAATGAGTTCAGAAGTATTTCTTCTTTAATATTTTGGAAGGATCTGTGAATTATTGATGTTAATTCTTCTTTAAATGTTTGATGGAACTCAGCAATGAAGCTGCCAGACTTTCTGTCTTTGATGGGAGGCTCTTTATTACTGATTTAATCTCCTTATTCATTATTGGTCTGTTTCTGTTCTTTGTTTCTTTGTGATTCTGTCCTGGTCGGCTCTGCATGTCTGGGAATTTGTCATCTCTCCCAGGCCATCCATTTGTTGGCTCTCCATTGTTCATGCTAGACTCTTAGGGTCTCTTGTAGTTGCGTGGTATCAATCATGATGTCTCCTCTTGCATTTAATTTTATTTGAGATCTTTCTTTTTTTCTCTACTTAGCTTAAGGTTCATCAATTTTGTTTACCTTTTCAAAAACCCACTCTTGGTTTTCTCCTGTTTTTTTTTCCTATTATTATTCCTAGTCTCTGTTTCATTTATTTCTATTCCTATCACTTACTTCTTTCCTTTTACTAACTTTAGTCCTAGCACGTTCTCGTTTTCCTAGCTACTCCAGGTGCAACCCTAGGGTTTTTATTTGGAAACTTCCTTTTTTGACAAAGGTGATTGTCATTACTATCAGCTTCCCTCTTAGAGCCTGTGTATGCCGCATCCCGTAAGTTTTGGCATGCTGTGTTTCTACTTTCATTTGTCTCAGATATTTTTAATTTTCTTCTTATTTTCTTCTTTTATCCATTGGCTTTTTCAACATCTTGTTTAATTTCAATGTATTTGTGAATATTCTGAAGAGACTCTAACTCTTGATTTCTAGTTTTATAACATGGTGGTCAAAAAGGATGCTTGATAAGTTTCAGACTTCTTTTAAATTGTTATGCTTTGTTTTGTGGCTTAACTCTGGATCTAGAGAATGTTTCCCGGGTCTTGACAGACATGTGTCTTCTTACTTTATTGGATGGAAAGTTCTCTATGTGTCCATTAGGTTCATTTGGAGCACAGTGTATTTTAGGACCAGTGTTTATTGGTTGATTTCCTGTCTGAGTGATCTACCTGGTTCAGGATTCATCCTTAACATACTTGATTTAAAGGTCCACGAAGCACAAAGTTCCCCATTTAGATTCCATTCTCTGTGGCTCTCCATTCCTCCTCTTCCTCCCCTGGTAGAGCCCTCCATTCTCAAGGACGGTTATGTGACTGCTCAGTTAACCACTGGGACCTACATTTCCTCATGGATGAAATAAATACTATCAATATGGAGCAAATGTGATTCCTGTGGAGAAAAGGTGCTCTTGTATATTAAGGGCAATCGATGACATCTGGTTGTTAAACATAAACCTGGATATTGTGGCCAATATGTGTTTTTCAAGACCCTTCTCTGCATCATCTATTTTGTGTTTCTTCTTCTTTTATCTGCTGGTACTGCTCTCTGTACCTTTCTTATCACATTATGTTTTTCTCTATTTTTTTCTAATTGGTTATACGTGACAGTAGAATGCATTTTGGCACATTGTACACAAATGGAGCACAACTTGTCATTCCTCTGGCTGTGCATGGTGCAGGATCATACCAGTAGTGTAGTCATATATGTATATAGGGTAATAATGTCCATCTCATTCCACTGTCCCTCACACCCCCACACCTCTCCCCTCCCCTCACTCCTCTCTGCACAGTCCAAAGCTCCTTCATTCTTCCCTCCCCCCTGCATTATGGATCAGCATCTGTTATCAGAGAAAACATTTGGCTTTTGCTTTGTGGGGTTTGGCTTATTTAGCTTAGCATGACAGTCTCCAGATCCATTCATTTACCAACAAATGCCATAACTTCATTCTTCTTTAAAGCTGAGTAATATTCCATCATATATATATCATTTATATATATATATATATCTCCATCATATATATATATATGTATGTGTGTGTGTGTGTGTGTGTGTATATATATCCATTTTCTTTTATCCATTCATCTGTTGCAGGACATCTAGGTTGGTTCCATATTTTAGCTATGGTGAAGTGAGCTGTTAAAAACATTGATGTGGCTGTGTCACTTTAGTATGCTAATTTTAAGTCCTGTGGGTATAAACCAAGGAGTGGGATAACTGGGTCAAATGGTGGTTCCATTTCAACTTTTCCAAGTAATCTCCAGAGTGACTGCACCAATTTGCATTCCCACCAGCAATGTATGAGTGTGCCTTTTCCCCCACATCCTCTCCAACACTTACATTGCTTGTATTATTGAGAATTGCCATTCTGACTGGAGTGACATGAAATTGTTGAGTGGTTTTGATTTTCATTTCTCTAATTGCTTTCTTATTGATTTCTTCTCTGACTTTCCCATTATGAAATCCTTTAATGCAGGTTCTGTAGCAATCATGGTACCCGACATGAATTGGGTGTTCAGACAAACTGACTGAGGCTGAGATTAGAAATATGTTGAGACTATAAAGATAATGGAGGTGTCTGAATGTATTCTATGAAATGAAAGGCATGGACTTCTGGAGGGTCAGTGCTGAAGAGGATGGAACTCTGAAAACAGTAAAGAAATCAATGCCAAGAAATGCCATCTTGATTTTGCCTGGGGCCAGCCCTCCTATTAACATTTCTGTTTAAAGCCAATAATTATGTGATTCTTCTTTAGTCATCTGTACATTTTAGATATCATGAACACCATTGCTTGCCATCTGGTTTTAGCAAAGTAAGAGAAGAAATCGCGATCTAACATCCCTTAACTGGACTCTGAACATTTAAACTCATGCAGCTTCGTCTCTGCTGCTCTTTCCTTCCTTTAGGCAATTATATGTGTCATGCTGCAAAAGCAGTCCCTGGATCAAAAGAGCTTTTTGATGTTTCAGTCTCACTCCTCTCTTGGGTCAATTCCATATGGTTTATGTATGGGGTAGGCCTTGAGGTAGGAGGAGAAATAGGAAGTGGTACCCCATCCTGGACACACCATTGCTTGTTAGAAGAAACTTAGAAACTTCCTGGTATTTTATGAAGGAAATAAGTCTTCAGGAACCAAAGAAAAGCACAAATTTTTTTTTTTTGAGGAATGCAATGTAATTTCCCTGGTTTCAACAAATGCTGAGAAATGATCAATTCTGAGGTTTTCTGCCTTGTGCATCTTGATGTCCTAGGAAATGCTCAGGGCTGTTATGCAGAACTCATACATAAGCAAACATTCTAAGTGAAAATTTTTGGTATTAATTTTATTGTTCTTTCTTTTAAAACTTGTTATTTGTATCCTTAACTGAGTTTTAAGAGCACAAATTCAGTATCAACAACAAAAACCCCTTATTTCTGCTCTCTTTTTTGCTCCTTCTGGAATTCAGATTCATAGCTTCCATCTGAGAATCTCTGTGAGGAAGGTTATGTTGCTTTCCCCACTCAGTCCATCGTCATCATTGGGAAAAGGCAATACGGAGGGACTTGTCCTGAGTCCTCTAAGAAAGCGTGTCCTTATCCTGGCTGGTCTGTGAGCCTCCCTGACTGCAGAGATGTTGTGACTAGCTTAAACCCTCTGCTCGTTGTTCTCCATTTGTTCCTCCAGGTCCAATGTCCACTGCTTGGATCTGAGTATGTGTCTCCCCAAGTTCACATGTTGAAACATGAGCCCTCGTGTGAAAATATGAAGCAGTGGGGTCTTTGGGTGGTGATGGGTCATGAGGGCAGAAACCCTTTTGGATGGGATTGGTGTCCTGATGAAGGAGACCTTGAGAGCTGCCTCACCCCTCATGCTGCTTGAGGACACAGCTGGAAGGCAGGGTGTAGGAAGAGCCCTCACCAGACACTGATCCACTGCTGCCTTGATCATGAACTTTCCAGGCTCCAGAAGGGTGAGACTGAAGTGTGTGTGTGTGGTTTATAAGCCAACCAGTCTGTGACATTTTGTTATAGCAGCTTGAATAGACTGAGACCTTCACTCTTCCTCTCACCTACACCATACCTGGAGACCTTCTGGCTTCTAGTTGGATTTGGCCAATAGGTGGTCTCAGAATAATTTGAAAGGTGAGAAGAGGAAAAGTCTGGGATATTCATTCTCCTCACTTCTTCCCTCCCCATGGCTACTGCTTATTTGGGATCACTGTTATAACTCTCTGGATTCTGCAGGAATAACAGATTCCTCTCTTTCTCATCCCTGAACACATCATTATTCCTTCTTAGTGCCTTTAACCCTTTTTGTAGCTCTTTAAATGTTTTCTTGCTTAATTGTTTTATTTAACATAATGACTTCCAGATTCATCTTTGGGGTCTCAAATTACAGCATATCCTTCTTTTTAGGGCCTGACAGTTTTTGATTCTCTATATATCATTTTTCCTTTACGATTCATCCATTGGCTATTGTGAATAATGCTACAGTGAACATGGATGAGCATGTATCTTTTTAACATACTGATTTCTTCTGGATGCATACCCAATAATTCTTTCTTGGTCCATGGAGGATGCAAACCTGTGGTTACCTAGAGTAGACTTAAGGAAAAGAAAAACTTGTTACCTAGAGTAGACTTAAGAAAAAGACTTTCAAAAATGGAATTGTGGACTTGTATCACTCACACATTTGGTGGGCTCACAATATAATATCAAGATTTCTTAAGTTTATCTGGATGGTTGCATGGGGTGGAAGGAAGGAGGAGATGCTGCAGGGGACCCATATACTGAGACACAAACACTGTGGGGCTTATTAGTTATCCATTACTACATAACAGGCCACCCCAAATTTTAGTGATCTAAAGCAATAAGCATGGATGATCTCAGTCTGTTTGGGTCAGGAGTGTCTTGGCCAGGTAGTTTTGGCTCAGAAACTTCACTGAGGCCATGGTCAGGAGAACTTCTGGGCTGTAGCCATCTGAAGGTTTACTTGAGCCTGTGGGACCTGCTTCCAAGGCATCTCACAACAGTGAGTTTTGGTAGGACACCTTCCTTTCTTGCTGGTTGTTGGCAGAAAGACTTACTCAGTCAATCACAACTTAGGCTTCTCCACAGGGGCTGGCCCAGTGTCTGGTGGCATGAAGCTGTGGTCCTAGAGAGGGTGCTAGGAGCCCTGTGCCTATCTGTGGAGGTGTGTGAAGTTGAGGCTACCAACCATCACTTCCACCTATTTATCAGAAGCAAGTCACTAAGTTCAGCTTACACCTTCCCCTGTGAGGCAGGGGTTAGGCCTGAGCTTTTGAATAGAGGATTGAAGATTCTGTAGGCACATTCTTAACTTCTACAGGAGACGTCAGTGATCACTAAGACCGTACACGTCCTGTGGCTTCAGATGGGCTTGGGAATCTCCACATTTCAATGGACAAGGGACAAGCATTAACAAAGTGACAAACTTGGACTCTGCTCTCAACACAGGTGAGGAATGAGAAGGCCTCTTTCATGACCTTAGCAGTGTGGCCCATCTACTGAAATCACAGGCCAGCAGGGTGGAGGGTGAAATCTGAGGATTGTGTTGAGTGGCCCAGGGTCACAAGGCCACACAGGCATTCCACCCCACCAGACCTCCGTGCTGAGGTTCAGACACTGACTGTGCAGGACTGGGATCTGAGATGTGAGCAGAAACCTGTGGAGACAGAGAGGAAATCTAGTCGTCGAATACTCCTTTCCTCCCAGAAATCCACCCTTCTTTTATACTTCCATGCAGTGCAATGTCTTCACTGTCTTCCCCCAGACTTGCTTCCTTAGAGGGTCCTAATTCTTCTGGAGACCTAGTTCCACTGATCCAGACTGCCTCCTGGCCTATCCCACATTCCCTTCTCCAACCACATTCAATGTGTGGTGCATTTTGTGAGTGTATTGCTCTCTAGCCTTTATTATGTGAATCTCCTCCTTTGTCTGCTCCCATCTTTCTCCCACAACCTCCTCTCCCCACACAGCAGGAAGACACCTCTTTATCCTTCAAGTCCCAGTGTAAGGATTATTTTCTCAAGGTCGCCTTTGTGAAATTTAGGGCAAGTTTTTGAATGAATAATTAAATGTACGAATGAATGGAGTTGGTAAATAATGAATGAGTATTTTCATAGATGGAAATGTTGACTAGATGAATATAGAAATGTCAAGCAGATGTGATAGGATTGGATTGGCGGTAGAAGCTTAATAGTCTTTATCATTTGGACCATGAAGATGAGGTTTGCCAGGAACTTTATGTCAGTGGACGAGGCAAGAGATGGAAGACATGTCCACCTGGTGAACTGCCATTCTCTGCCAAGTGAGAAAAATAAAGACCCAAGAAGAAAACCGGGCAGACAAGTGGAAGAGGGCCTTCGGAAGACAGCAGCATGGGAAGGAAGGGGCAAGAAAATATCAGGAGGCGCCCACAGCATCTGTGCTCCAGGGACGTGCACACTTCCCTTCTGGAAACACATTATTTTTTTTTTTAAAGCATATATGTACGAATGAATTTTAAAAATAATTGTTTATATTTAAGGTGTGCAACCCGAAGTTTTGGTCTTCATGTCCATCATGAAGTGATGCCTACTGAAAGTTAATATGTTCATTTCTGGTAACTTGTTTCTTTCTTTCATTTCATAACTTTCAGAACCACTTTGAATCTACTACCTTAGCAGCAAAGTTCCAGTTTGTGGCTTTATTAACCGTAGGTACCCCGTTGCACCATAATCTCCAGACTTACTCATCTCACATCATTGCATCTCACACTCTGCCATTCCCCGGTCTCTGGCTCCCGGCATCCACCATTCTGCTTTCTGCTTCTGTGTGCTGGATTGGTGTTGGATTCTGCACAGAAGTGAGAACAGGCAGTATTATTTTTCTGTGACTGGCTCATTTCACTTGCATAGCCTCCTCCAGGTTCACATGTGTTGGAGCAAATCACAGGGCCTCCTTTATTAAGGTCGACAACAACTCCACTTAACCTTCCCTCCAACTCTTGAAGCCAGCGCACGCTCCAGCCTCGCAGGTGGTCTCCATCTCTGGTCTCTAGTTCATCCTCTGCAAGCCGCCAGTCACAGCCACCCGCACTAGCTCCAAAGTAAACCACACGTGCTTTAGAATCCGTGGTGATGTTTGCACCACCTGCGAATATTTAGAAAGCGATGAATCGAACACTTTAATTGAGTGAGATGTATAGTATGTGAATTAATAAATCTGCTGCAAAAGTAAATAAAGGACCAAAGCCAGATCTGTGGCAGTGGCTTTGGATGAGAGGGAGCAGAGAAGAGCGCTCTGGGAAGTGGAGGACAGTACGCGGTGCCAGGAGCGGGGGAGATGGGGCTGATTCCACAAGTGAGGATGTGGACACCGGCGAGGGCACCTCTTGCTTTAGGATGGGCGAGCCTGAGCGAGTGGATGTAAGAAGCCTGGGAGGCGGCCCCTACCCCACCTTGCTCCTGGAGGCTGGAGGCCTCCGCCCCTGCCCAGAGGAGGCGCTGCAGATCCTGGTGGCCACCTGTGATGGGTGGCATCTTCAGAGCTGCTCTACCTCCCACAGGACCTCTGGCCGCTTGACCCAGCTCAGCGGTGTGGCTTTCTCTGATCCCTTTCTTCTTACAGTGGGTGACTGTGACAGAGGGTTTTACGCAGAATCTTTGAGCTATTTCTCAGAGGCTGCAGGCTAAGGCTACTCTTTCCAATGCAAACCGTGGGGTTCCCCGAGTCCTGGGGTCCTTGTGAGACCGAACACATCACAACCTGAAAATGTTAAGCTGAACTTTTCCTTGATGTATTTTTCTTTTTTCATTAGAACTTATATTTCCCATAAAATGTTAATCCCGGCAGACACGAGGCATTTGGCAAAAACTGACAAATGCTGGGTTTCAAAGGTTATCGCAAATGCTTACAGGAAATGAGAAAGGAAGACAGAAAATACCGGAGGGAGTCAGGCTCACACTGCTCCCCAGACCCCTGAAGACAGATTCCACTTTGGTCGCAGGGGGATTTCAATCACGCGTAGGCCGCGGTGTTGGTGTTGGATAGGAACGACGGCAACAGGCCTGCCTGAGTGTCGGGGGACTGGCGGGGTTAGAGACACTCACCTGGAGGGTGGTGACATTTTAAGATCATCGACTCTTCACGTACTGGCAGAGCCCACTCACGGGTTGTGTCGAAGGATGACGTGTAAAGAATTTGAGTACAAATAGAAGTATTGAGGTAGACAGTTTTGGAAGCAGAGGAAGGATTTCTCAGTGTCTGCTTCCCTCTTGTTCCCTGATGAACTTCTGTGGAGGGAGACCCCAAGGCTCATCCTTACTTTCCCACCATGCTGTCACTGTCCTTTCCTCCTCCTGGTGCTTTTTTTTTTTTTCACTTTCTCTGTCTTCTTTTTGTTTCCTATTTTTGTCACTTATGTTTTTGCTTCTTAGAGGATCCCTGAAGTATTCTCAATATCATTGATTTCTTATTTAGGTCCATGGATTACTTAGAACATGTTATTAAAATTCAAAACACTTTATTTTTAAACAGGGCTTATGTTCAAAGCAGTTTTAGATTTACAGGAAAACGAACCCATGGTTTCCCCTTTCATTGACACCTCACATTAAGGTACGCTCCTTACAGACAATCCACCGTCTCTATTTAGTTGAGTTCCTTACATTTTGCTTAATACGGTTCTGTTCCAGGATCCCATATAGGACACCATGCACACCACAGTCAGCCATCATGAGTCCTTCAGATTTTTTGGTGGTGACATTTTCTCAGACCATCCTTGCTTTTGGTGACCTTCGCAGTCTCGAGAAGAGTAGGACAGGAATACTGCGGGGAGCCCTCTTAGGAGGTCAATTCTACATTCACCGTATGAGTAGGTGGATTATAGATTTGGGGGAGTCTACATGGTGCCCTTGCATCAGTTCCCATCAAGGATGCGAACCACCACTCTGACTTGACTGTGGATGTTGACCTTGATCATGGGGGAGAGGCAGCTCCTCAGGCTGTCATGGGTTCTCCAAAAGCTCCTCTTTCTTCACTCTTTCCTTACTGCACCTTTTGAGGAAGTCGCTAAGAGCCACACCCACTCAGGGAGTGGTCAGTGGTGTTCCTGAGCCTCCTGATGTCTGTGAACCATTTGGAATTCTTCTGCATGACAGGCTTGTCTCCTTTTCCTTCTTACTTTTCATTTATTTATTTATAACAGTATGAATTGGATATACATTTAGTACTTTGGGATATATTTTGGATATATATTTAGTACTTTGGGTGATAATCTAATACTATTTTATTCCAAACAGACATGTTGTTATCATTTTAAGATTTATTTTCACATAATTGTACTATAATCAGATAATTAGATGCCTCCTATGACATCAATTCTTTGAAATTTATTGACAATTCCTTCAATTCCTAGTGTAAGTTCAAGTTCTATAGGTATTCCGTGTAAAATTAATATATATATTCTCCAGGTTCAAGGCACCATATCTGATACTTTTATCAATTTTAATTTTCTAAGTTTTCCTTTATTTGCTTCTACTTTTCTCCTCATTGATTTACCATTTACTGAAAGAGATGTGTTACATTATTTTTATGATAGTGAATTTGTCAGTTCTTTGTGGGGAGTAAGATGATAAAGTTCTGCTTACTTACTTACCTGCTGTGAAGTATCAGTTTTGGGTGAGCATGGGGTGCCATCTGATGCAGGTGGAAGTCTGGGTGAGCATGTGCAGTGTCACCTGATGCAGGTGGAAGTCTGGGTGAGCATGTGCAGTGTCACCTGATGCAGGTGGAAGTCTGGGTGAGCGTGGGCAGTGCCACCTGATGCAGGTGGAAGTCTGGGTGAGTGTGTGCAGTGTCACCTGATGCAGGTGGAAGTCTGGGTGAGCATGGGCAATGTCACCTGCCATGGGGGGAGTCCCAGAAAGGAGGCCAGTGGTGGTGCTGCTTCCTTCACCCTGGCCTACCTTGAACAAGAGTCCTTAATCCCAGGTCTGGATAGACCCTGGTGCTGTATTCCAGGAGAGAAATGTGTTCCTTCACTCTCCTTGTATATGTGGCAATAGAATCCCTGTCTGGAGAACCAGGCACTTTGGGCTTAGAAGTCAAGGAGTTTGAGTTAGGTGGCAGTATTCCAGGGATGCTGGGACCTCATAGATCACCTGGAAATCTTGTCTGGGGATGATGTCCTGGCCCCATGGGAAATTGATGACGGAATGGAGGGATGGTGGTCTCAGAGATGTTGACTTTTTTCATGTTTTCTTCTTATTTTCCCTCTCCAGAATCTCTGGTACAGTGTTGAATGCTGGTTGGGAGAGTAAGCGACCCTCCTCACACGGCTCCTGATCTCAGCAGAAGCTGTCAGTCTTTGGCCATTAAGAATGATGTCAGTCATGAGACTTTCAGAAATGCCTTTTGTCAGATGGAGGAGGTTACTTTCTATCTGTACTGTGCTGAGAGTTTCTGTCTAGAAGGGATGTTGAAAAATGCTTGTTCTTCATCTGTTGGGATGAACATGTGGGTTCTGTATTTTATCAATACGTGACATATTGATCTTCTCATGGTGAACCACGTTTGCATTCCTGGGACAATCCCATTTGGTCATGGTGTATAATATTTTTGATATATTGTGAGATTCAATTTGCTAGTTCTTCATTGGTGATTTTTCTGTCAATATATGGGAGGCTTATTGATCAGCACTTTTCTTCTGATGTCTTTGACTTTGGTACCAGGCTAATCCTGGTTTCACAAAATGATTTGGGGTGTATTTTCTTATTTTCAATTTTTTGAGCATTTGAGCTGCAGTTTTATTAAAATCTATCTTATTAGACTTGGGAATAGCCTAGGTTTCTTAAAAATCCCTTCTCTATGAGTTTCCCACAGCTGCCTTAGTGTACTATCTGGTTGGCTGACGACAGAAATTTATTCTCTGCAGATGTGGAGAGGGAAGTTCAGGATCATGACACAGACTGGGCTCTGCTCCCTGAGGATGCTCTTGGAAGGGTCCTCTGCTGTTCTCACTGCTGTTGACCTTCCTTGGCACTTCCTGGACTCCAGCTGCATCGCTCCACCCTCCACCGCTGTCCTCACTGATGGGCTTCTTCCTTAGGCGTCTGTTTCTGTGATCCAGTTTGCTCGTCCTGAAAGGACGCCAGTCACTGAGCTGGGGAAGGGCTCATGTGCCAGATAAACCCTGTCCAAATAAGGAGCACTGACAGATGGACAGGGGCGAGGACTAAAGCGCACCTCTTGGGAGCACATGCATCCGTCCATCCTCGTCCCTGTGCTGTGGTGTGTGAGATGTCCCTCCACTAAGTTAACCTCCTTTCATGTCCTCCAGATTTTAATATCTCTAATGTGCCTAATGAGTATTTGGTTCAACTCTGTGTTTTAGTTAACTATTTCTTTCTTTTCATTTCACACTTTCACCTATAAAAATTCAATTGATTTGAGTATCCAATTTGAATCTTTTCTTACGTACTATAAATTTTTCTGTCTTTGTCACATTCAATGTAGCTGTTATCTTTATGTTTTCCTACATTCGGCCATTTGAGCGTCTCATGTGTTCATGGATTTGACTTTTGTGGTATTTCAACTGGGGTGGCTTCTTTTCAGTCTTAATTGATTTTTTTCTTAATTTTGATCTTCTGTTCCCTAGAGCTGTACCTGGGGTGGTGTTTCTTTAATGGCCTGGCATTTAAATTGTGTTCAACTGGGTTATACAACTTGAGTTTCTTCTGTTGGGCGCTGGAGCACCAGCAGGCTAAGGTCACTGAATTTAATTACAAATTGCATTTTGTTAGAATACTGAAGACCTTTAAATATGGGTATGAAAATAGACTTGTATTTGAGAATTTCCACAGATGCCTTTCTTTGAATCCTCCTTACCCAGGTCTAAGACCAGGACAAGAACCCTGCCTGCAGCCTGCCTTCTTTTCCTTCTCCTCTCTTCTTCCTTCCTTCCAATTTCTTTTTGATTGACAGATAACATTTTACGTTCTTATGTACATTGTTGTGAAATACATCTATATTGTGCAATGCCAGTCTAGGTGATTGACATCGGTGTCACCTCACACTTAACATCTCCTCGCTCAGCACTTTTCAACTATGGCCAGCATGCAGGACACAGGTTTCTTGAACTCTTCCTCCTAAATCTAACTTTTTATTCTCTGACCAACAACTCCCCAAAACCTGCCCCTTACTTCCTCCACCCTCCTGGTAAGCACCCTACTCTCCATTCTCTTCTTCATCTCCTAGTTCACACTTTGAGTTTTGTCTTTTTAGCATTCTGGATTTTTCTGGGATCTCTGATTCAATCTCTCATGTTGCTATTCTTTGCATGCTTGGCCCCACGTTTAAAACACCAGAAAAACTAGGGATGAAAGGAACTCACCCCAACATCATAAAGGTTATATATGACATGCCCAAGGCCAACCTCATACAGAATGGAGAAAAACTGACAGCTGTGCTCTAAGGAAAGCAGCAAGACAAAGGTGCCCACCTTCACCACTCCGGTTCAGTGTGGTCCTTGAGACGTGTTCTTTCTTATTAGCTAACAAAGGGTTATGGTCTCCCTAGTAAGGAAAATTTTAAAATTATGTGTATTTTAAGTGAATCTCCTGCTAGTTTTTGCAGGCAAATGGAGTGGAGCTGGTAGAAATTAAAATTAGCTTTTAGTTAGATTAATTTCATCCTGGAGTTTTAGAAAACTTTGCTTTTAGTTTTGGCATTTTCCTTTTTTATGAAAGTATTTGATTATTTTTTAATAATTAGAAGTTCACAGTGCTGTGTCACATGAGAGGAAAAATCCATCTGAAACAACTTTGAAACAACTTTGCATTTACTTAGGAAAATATAATTCTTGTCAGTGCTTAAGCCCTTGCTCTTCATCATCTCGCTTTGACTTATGGTGTATTGTAAATATTTATATCAAATCCCATCGATCTCTTGAGGAGGCTTATTTTATTTTTCTGGTAACTTTCCTGGTGATTGAACATATATGACATCGAGCAAAAGAGAGATGTTAGTTTCTGTTAAGCAGCCCTATGTGCAAATCATAGAAAAACCAGCATTCAGAAAATGCTTCATTTGTCAAACATGCTGAATTTCTGTTAATATGACCTAAGAGTAAACTGAGCTCAGAGGGTTTGGTTCCCTCCATGCCCCAGTACCTGAAGGGTTCATATTCACACAGTCTCACGCTGAGTGGGGTGTCTACACACTAGAGGACACACGTCACCCAAACACCTAAGGAAGAAGCTGTCTTAGAGGGATGGTAGGTTTTAAGCAAAATCCATTCTTGTGGTTATATTCTAGCTTTGTTTAATGTAGTGAGTTAGGGCTAAAAAAGGGATTTAGAAACCTTTTTCATAGCTCTTGATTTGTGTCTTCTTAAAATGACTGCCTTTTTATTAATAAATGTTTTAGCTCAAGGTAGCATTCTTAGTTTCCACTCACTGCTGCTCGGGAGGCATGGAAAGTTAATCAGAAGGTGTGAAAAATGTAACTTCATTTTCTTTCTGTCATCCAAGGGCTTTGCCCAGACTGCATCTATTTTTAAGCCACAAAGGACACAAGTTTATTATTTGTTCCTTTTATCAGCCATGTGTCTTAATAAGAAAGAGTACTTATGGCTTAGCTTTATAGAGTCTGAAATAATAGCTTGCATATGCTTCATCTTATGATTCAAAAGATTGAAAAATTATTCTAAAGAAAATTTCAATTGATGCAGTGTTTCTCCTTCTGTCCACACGTTGGACTTTTGGCTGATGGGAACACTAGCATTTTCCCCACACTGGCACCCTGGCCTGTTTTCCATTTGCCTCAGTTCCACACGCAGGCACAGCAGAGGAGGTGCTGTGGGGAGAGTGGACACCTGCTCTCTGGCTCCTCCTGCCTGCTCCTTCCTCATTGCCTCAGTGTCCCCTCCTGACTGCAAGGCAGCTTCACCTGTACCTCCCCCCCTGCCAGGCACCCTTTCCTGAATTTGTTATAACATCCCAGGTCAACTGTGAGAACTCCACACCTCTACATCACTGAGTCTTCAGAGTAACTGGGTGAATTAAGAATCTGCATCGCAGGTCACAAGCGGCAACCCATATTTCAGGAGCCTCATACGCTGCTCTTTCAGCTCCTAAGGGTTTGCAGTGGGGAGAACAGTGCATGTGAGAAAGTCACAGGGGAGCATCACTGTGTGTGGAGAACTGGACATCACGTGCCAATCATGTGTAAATATCTTACTTGCAATACCAACTGCATCACTACCTTTGGAAACACCTCAAATGAAGCTTTTCTTTAATATAAAATACATGCATTAAAATATCATTTATGAAAGGGAATTTTGTAATGAATAAATAATTGAATTCTGAAAAATCATTGGACTATATGTAAGGCTGTTGATTCACCTTTAAGTCCTACTATATCTGTATCATAACAGTATAATATTAGTCACAGAAAACTCATTGGACAAGAATTTATGTGCTTCATTCTCTGTAAGTTAAAAAACAATTTTTACAATATTGCTCATCTTTGTTTTTGATATGCATGTGTTAGTTTCCATACTTTTGTCTTAATTCAGCCAGTTTATTTTTTGTTCTACTTGTTTTCTTCACTGCTATTTTTTATTTTGGCATATTTTAGTTCGGGTATCTATGCTTATACTTCTGTGTCTTCTGTAATTTTTTGCATGTGTTATGAACTCAAAATCTGTATCAAAATATAATTTATTTATGACATACAGTGGGATTGAATTTTAGGTATGAGAGATTTTGATAATGGGGCATCTACAGTGCAAAATTCTGAAGTAATGTATTTTTGAGAAACATCTGAGACAAAATAAAATTCGTAAACGGCTGGCCGTTCTTGTCCCTGTGTTCCCATTCCTTGGTTCACACTACTGTGTTCCCTTTCCGTCCTTCTGAACAGCCTCCTCTGTCCTGGTCCTCCCTCAGTCCTCTGGGGGACTCATTTGCTGTTGTATGGCTAGAGATTTGTCTTAAGTACACATTTCCCAGTCGCACTCCATTACCTTCAGAATGGTTTCATTTCTTAAGCTAGACATTTATCCGTTTCACACATTCCATCACATATTTCATTTTCCATCTATTTTATCCTCATATTTTTCTTGTATTCTCAAACTACAATGTAGCCTTGCCCAGGGGCTATGGCCACGCCCAGCAGCCACGCCCACAAGGCCACGCCCACAAGGCCACGCCCCCAGCATCCAAACCCGTCCCAGTGACCTCTGCACATCTGCCTTAACTGTCCGTGAGAATTGCCTTTCCATGCCTCCTGCTTCTGTGCATGCAAATCTCTCCACCAGACACGCCCCACTTCCCACAGCCCCTTGCCCAGCCTCTGCGGGTCTCTGTCTCTCACCTCTGGGCTCTCATCTTTAAGTGTACCCCGGGCATGAAGGCCGGCCTCTCCCCAGGCAGCACTCCAGCGGTGGGATTGCAGCATGCGATCCATGCGCCACTTACCCTTTCATTCTTAAACCAGGTCTTGCATTGTGCGAAACCTTGAAATGTGGCTGTTTTCATTCCACACAGTGCTCAGAATCCAGTAGGTACTCAATAAATGTTTTCTCACTCTGTGAGTGACCTAATGGCAGGTATTTGGGGCGAAGCCCCTCAATTTCAGCACTCTTTCACAAGCCACAGAGCTTCCCTGGAGAGCTGCAGGATTTTGCTTTCTGACCTCCTCGTTCTGGGATCACCTAGATGAGGAAGAAGGAGAAGCTGCTGCCTTTAATATTTCCCTTACTCCCCGATTTCCAACCACGGTTACCTGAGAAGTCAATGCTGAGTTCATCTAATGACTTTTTAAAAAAATATCAATTTAGAGGAATGAGTGGATGTGCTGCCTCTTTCTTCCTTTCAATATTGACCAATTTTCTAATTCATTTTCCCCCAGTTTCTCTGCACATGCTATTTCCACTCAACTTCTATGCATGATATATTCTATTAATATTCTCTCCACTTAAACCTACAGAGTGCACATCGCTTCACTGACCATCTGGAAGGGGAGGTTGCTTGGAAATAGAGCTCAATTATTTCTGAGGTGAAAGGCACTGTGTGATAAGGGGTCTTACCTTTAGCTGGGCTCATGGCCATCTCATTTCCTTGAAACCCTTGATGTCTAAGTCTATAAGAATTGTGCATGTGTGATGCCTCTCTGTGCTTTGGGAAAACAGTTCCTATGAGAATACAGAGCATTCTTCAAGAGATTAGATTGGCCAAGAGCATGCTAGGCTGGGTATTTTTTTCAGTTTAATGCACACTCTGAGTAATTTGTATTCAATCAGCCATGCATTCACACACTATTTACTGAGTGTCAAGGTGGGGTTATTAAATATTCTTCATCTGTATAACAAATCCATTTACTTGGTAGTCACATTTCATATATCATGTGCCTAAAACCCTGGTGTGGAGTATCCAAACTTTTAGATGACGTCTATCCTTACTTTGGGTAATAACAATTGGCATAATGCTGTGCGCTTACCAGAGGTGGGCCCTCTATATAAGTAGATTCATAGGCCTCTTGTTGCCAAGCTTTGTGATAGAACCTGGTTTTCAAAAATGAAGAAATGCATTCCCTATGTCTCCTCCAGGCTCACTGCTCCAATCCCCCTTGGAATGGCTGCAGATTCTGCCACAATAAGCCAGGGACCCTCTGCTGCTTGTTGCTCATTTGCATGAGGGCCAGGTCCCTTCTCTGCCCCTTTTTACACTACTTTGTGCCTCCAGGGCTGATGGTGATAGACCCTCTAACATTATGTCCCTGCCTTTAGCTGAAGACAGCCCATGGGCTGTGAATCAGAGGGTGGCATGCTCTGCTATGGGAATGTCTGGAACCCACTTTTCCCTGTTTCATGTCATCTGACACCTTCCTCAGGGCCACAGTTCCTCAGAGCTGGAGGCCATTGTTCTCAGACTTCTTATCTTACAAGTCCAGAAATGCTGCACATGGTTCCGATAGCCTCAGTCCTGGGCTGTAGCGGTTTCTCCTGCAGCTACTGTGTCGGTGGCTCCCACTGATTACCCTACTCCTAACCTTCAGTTTGATCACTTGAGTGTGACATTTATTTCTTGCTGGGATCCATGGTCTTGTGGAACCAGGCCTGAAGATCTAAAAGAGATCTTTCCTTGGATATCATAACAAATGACCCAAATTTTGGTGGATTAAAACAACTGAAATTTATTCTTTCTCAGTTCTGGAGGTGAGAAGGACAAAGTGGGGAGGCTCCTGGGAGAATCCCTTCTGGGCTCTTCCAGCTCCTGGTGGCTCCTGGTTCCCTGGCACGTGGCTGCATCACCACAGTCTGACCACAGCCTGTTGTGTCTCCTGCTCCATCAGATCACAGCCTCCCCGAGGGTCTCTATGTGTAAGTCCCCCTTTCCACTCCCCAAAGAGATATCAGTAAATGGATCTGGGCCCACCCTGAATCTAGATGCCCTCCTCTTGAGATACGGAAGTAGTTGTTTGCACAAAGGCATTATTCCAAAGAAGGTGTCACATTCTAAGGTTCTGGGTGGACATGAATTTTGGAGGCAATATTCAAACTACTATTTTTCCACTTGAATCATCTAACTGTTATTTTAGCAGAAGATAATCATGACATGCTTAACAAAAACAGATAAGTTCGTCACATGAAGGCAGCAGACAGTATGTCACCAACTCTGCTTTTAGTGGTTCAAATTACAAGTAGTTGAGAAAGATGGTCATTAAGAACACTGGCGCTGTGTATTTATATTCAGGATATAAATCTGTCTGGGTGTGATGGACAACCCAAATACTTATTTTGAAAAGAAAGACAGGTGGCTATTTCTCAGGCTGGAGGGGCCCTGCCCACTGAAGTTGTCAGGAATCAGGAACATGGTCTGAATCTGCTCTGCTGATCCTCTGTCCCTGATGTGCTATTCCCAGTGAGCTTCTCCGTGGGATTCAAGGTGGCTCATCCCACATCTCCTTCTTCTTGCCAAGAGCAGGAAGGGTCCCAACAAAGGCACATGTCACTCCTGATCACTTCCAGTTGGTCACAACTCCATTAACTGGTCCCCTATTGCTGCAGAGGAATCTGGGAAACAGGGATCACCTGCCGAGCAGTAATGTGTTTGCCAAAAGTCAGGACCTTCCTCCTATGGAGGAAGGGAAAAATGGAGAATAGATTTTTGTGTCATAGTTTTCTGCATAGTCACCTTGTGCAACACTTTCATGACCAATTTCTTAAGAACATTTCTCTTATACACTTGCCGTATCTGCAGAGTTTTCTTCAAAACTTTTATTAACTGCTTACAAGACATTTTTAGCAGATATTTTCTGTGCTTTCATAACCTAATCTGAAAAATTCCATTTTGTGTTTGTGACTACCATTTGCCAAATATTCAATTGACCTATACTGATTTGGCATCTACTATGCACCAGCATTGAAATTTGGGGGTTACCATAACAACAGTTCCCCCATTATATGCAACTATAATGCACCAATTATTTGGGGGGAGATAAAGAAAAGAAAAAGGTATATATAAAGTGCTTTTTAAAAAAGAAACTTTAGTGATATCAAAGACAACAGAAATCTTTGTCCTTCTGGGGAGAACAGACCGCTGGTGGGGTAGAGAAATAATCATTTAAAACATAAATAAATTAACTACATGAAGTCATACAGTTTTAAATGTTGTTAAGAAAATGCAATGCAGGAGAATATAGAAGTGATGTCAAATGGAAGTGTTTACTTTGTGTAAGATAATACAGTCCCTTAAAGATTTCTAGAAATTGTGAAAGAAACACATGGTAGAGAAAATCTTTTTTCCATTTTCCAAGTAACAAAGTGTTCATTAGTCAGATACACTAGTAGTAAGCGTTATTACTTTTGAAAGCGTGTTTTCTTCTCTCTACAGCCTCTGAGTGTAGAGACTGAGTCTGGCCCCAGGGCTCTCTGCCCTTTCACTTCTCTTCATTTCCTCAAATAGATCTTCTGTGAGGTTATTTCCATTTCGCTGTATGAGATACATAGTCGTGCAATGATCTTTTAAGATGAAGGTGGAAGCTAATGATTTCATCCAACTGTAGTTTTCATGCTACATCACGCCACACTTCAAAGTTGATTTAGAAAATGTACAGGATTCTTAGAAGCGAGAGATGAGAGAGCAGCTGGGATTCACAGGTCTCCAGCCCTTCCCTGAGGACCTATGGAAGGACCGCTGGCCACTCTCCTTGTGGAAGTAATGACTCAGCAGGGCAGAAGAGCCATCTGCAAACTTGAAGGCAGATCTCCTGGAGGAGAGTAGAGGTTTTCTTCACTGCATTGTGGTAGAGAACGAACGGTCAGTGTGCACAGGCTAAAAATAACAATACCTGGAACTCTCTAGTGCTTACTATGTACTGAGCACTGTCAGTAGAAACTAAGTACTAGGCAGTACTATGTACTACAAAGACCCCAAATTCAGCAACAAGGTAACTGAAGCACAGGTGGTCAGGTTATCTGCTTAGGATCAGTGGCAGTGCTGTCATTCATGCGTGTGTAGTCCAGCTCCAAAGTCCATCCTAAAACCTCAGGTTGACAGGTAGCTCCTCACACAAACTGTGGCACTGGTTAAATATTTCAAAACAGGGTAGGCTGGGAAGACTGTAATAAAATCCCACTATCCTAAAATGGGAAATTGGAGGGCCTTATTATATGGTGAAGCAGTTGGTTAATCTCTTTCTTATTGTCTATTTAGATACTAATCAGATATTCATCAAAACTGAAGCTTTAGAAGGCTGAAGAGTGAAAGGAAAAACATCAGTGTCATGAGTATCAGTGTGATGGCTACATCCCCCACCCCTTAGTGAGATGCTACTCAGGGTAAATGAGACCCAATCAAGAGGTCTAGTAAATTGCCAGTCAACTAAGAGAATTCTGCTGGGTTCAGTAGGTACCAGCTAATTATACATTTTGGTGAATCATAAAACATAGATTTTTCTGGAGTTCTTCATTCTTAAGACAGATATTGCTTTACTAATTCAGAAAATGTAGGGGGTTACGAGGGCCATCTTGAGGCCTCTGTCTCTCTGTACCATGGTCATAACAGTGCCACTCCTCTTAATGTTGAACATTATTTCCAACCATTTACTGAGATAGGAGTCTGCAAGTGGAAAGAGAAGAAAAGAGTCATTTACTGAGATGCAAACCCATAGCTGTGCCAATAAAATTTCTCTCAGGAGCATTACTTCCAAATGAGGGACTTGTTTTTCAGAAAATCTCCAAACTTTTGAGCAGGGCCCCCTAATTTGCTAGACTCTAATACAAACAGCAGGTCCAAGTTCTTCCACCCAAGAAAGCAGGACGGGCCTGACCTTATGGGCTCTTGCAAAGGCCTGACCATGGCTATCCAGGGGCTCATTCTGAATGCTCTGAATGTAACTGAATGTGGGAAATCTTTTCGAAGCTCCATACTGGAACAGTTGGATTTGATGACCAGGACATTGGAGCCGTTGGTCAATGAATTCAGGTAATGCAGTTAGAGTATTTCCTTCACGGAATCAAATGGATGGCAAGCTGTGAGGCACTGCATGATGCCTTCCTTTCCCCTTTCTCTTAAATTGGAAATTTTTTAATGTTAACACTGTTTTCCTTCTATCATCACTTGCCATGCATGTTTGAAGTGATTAGGTTTATCATTAATTCTGAAGATTCTAAGAACCTAAGGGGTCTCACCTCAGTGGAACTATACCTCAAAATTCTGAACCTGAATAGTGCCCTAAACATGTCCCTCCAGGAAAAAGAAGTGGATATGCCTTTGGGTAGTCACTTTCTGAAGTTGTGAGTGGATGTGAATGACAATTATGAGGAAGCATTTTTATTTATTTGGGACAGAGTATGAAGGTGAATGTGTGTCTTCAAATGTGTGCGAATGTGGAAAAAGCAGTGGGATTTTCTGATAAGCACTCCCTTTCTCAACACAGTAAGTTTACACAGCATTTCCCTGCCTCCCTGACGGGGCTTCAGAGGTGTTCAGAACAATGGCACCATCTCCGATGCACCTCTGACTGGTTTCATGGAGGGCACCTGATCTCCACTGGGCCTTACTGACACTCCCCTAGGTGTTTGAATGGGGTGCCCTTTCTCTCCAGGACTGGGACTTGGACTATGTAAACTCTGGGGCAGCAGCGAACCATCTCTTCCATCTCTCAAGCTAGAGAGTCCAGGGAAGGCAGACTGCAGGCATGGAGAGGGCAGGGTGAGGGAGGCACAGGGCTGAGCTGTGCTTTCTACTTCTGGTGTGCTGCAGCTCTCCTGCCTGTGAGCTCATGGGATATCGCTGTAGTCCTGAAACCCCCTCCTGCCACCAGCCTCAGCTCCTAACTAGGGTGTCCTAATTGGAAGATGGAAATGGAGAGCACTCTCAAGATGTCAGCTGCGATGCCAGTGACTCTGCCTTACTACCACGTGCTCCTCCAGCTTTACTCCAGTTTGCATTCTGTATTTTGTGCAATGAGACATATCATAAGCTGTCTGTTAGAGGAAGGTGAGCATTTGTTTGCTTGGTGGGCTGAGTGATTGGGCAGGAAGGGTGATTTCACATTTCAGCAATTTACATGTTTTGACATGGAAATTAGAGTAACATATCCTGACTTCTATGCAGAACCACTGCTGGTCCTGCTCACTTGCTTTCTCCTTTTACTAGTGTTAGGCCAGCAGCCTTTTATTTTAAGTGCAGGGAAAATGCTGACTTTCATGGATTGAACAAACTCCTTTGCTAATGAGAGCTGGATCTCGCACCCATGTTCTCAGTTCTGCCACTCGCACTGGAAATTTAAGGAGGTCTGCTCCTCCCTCTCCCACCTCCACCCTCCAAAGCAAGACGCTTCCTTTCCCTGTGCTTCTACCCACTGAAGTCACTCCCCACCACAGTCTCCACTTTCCCAACATCAAGGTCATGATCCCATTTGTTTTCCCTCTCTTCTGCCCAATGTGTCTCCTCACCCACTGTCCCTGTGCCTGCCTCTTGGACTTCTCATTCTAGATCCTTTTGTGGCTAACACTGGTTTTCTCCCATTTTTACATAACTGAGGCATGATGAGGTGCACATGTTTGCATTTTTTGTACTGTGTTGTAGAACATAAGACTGATCATAACCAGCTCTTGATATGCATATTCTTGAGAGAGTTTACTTAGAAATCACTTTAATAAACTATTCTGACAGAAAACCAACTGACATAAAGCTTCAGAGGAAATAAGTCTATTAATAGTAAGTGTAAAGATACAATGTAAATATGAGGAATGAAGATGGTTCAATTATTTTTTTAAAAAGAAAGGAATTTCAAATAAAGACAAATCTTCAAGTAATTGCAACATCAAAAGCAAACATGCAGAAACATTTTCAAGGAGTGTGAGTAATGAGTCAGTTTATTTAAATGCATTTGATTCAGCAATAGAGAAACGATTTTTCATCTTTAGAAACAATGTAGGACACTTCAAAAACAGCATCTTGTTTCAGAAGACAAATGCATTTTTACCATCTCAATTCTATTTTCCAGTTACTAATGGGGAGAGATTTGAGAACGAAACCAACCATTCCTTTCTAATACTTTCATTAAATGCTCCAATTCCAGACTCATATTTCTCAAAATAAGACACATTTAGAATCACATAGTTTGCTGGTTAAAAAGGCAGATTCTGAAGCATGTTTCTGAAGTGGTGCATGTTTTGAAAAAGACCTTTGGTGATTTGTATGCACACTGAATTTTGAGGACCTCTGTTCTACTGAAGACATCAGCCAGATTTGTCTCCACCCACGCGGTATTAAATGGCTGGAAGACTGGGGATGATCTTGGGCCAGTGCCTCAATTGCAGAGCCCACTGAAGGACAGTGAGAGCAGTCAATGCACCTAATATTTGAGAAGCTCAGAGAGAATGCAAGTAGAGGGCCACACGTTGGCAGGGACGAGAAAGAATTCACTGTCACCAGTCACTCCTGTGCAGAGAAACCAGGAAAAGCTACACTGAGTTGTTAAAAGTTATTGTTGGTAGAAGTCTTAGAAATCTCTCAGTGAAGCTTAAAATTTAATGAAGTGAACCTGTCTAATCAGGCTCTGCTGTTTTTATGTCTATATTTCACTAATTCATCAGTCTGTTCCCTTAAAGAAAGAAAGTGGTTTAATTCCTTGTAACCACTCTATCTTGTTGGGAACTTTAGCATTTATGTTTCATTTTAGGATGTGCTTACAAAAGTCAGAAGCATCTCTCATACATTAGAGAAACAAATGGGAGAAAGGAAGGAAGATGGATTGCAGGTTGTAATTTCATCTCCAGGTACTGACAATATCATAAACATCAAAGCCACCAGATGCATTGCAAGTTTGTAATCAATCTCTCCCCCTATCTATTATCCACCAGAGAACACATGATGGCAGGGGATCTAAATCAGAGTTTTCCTACAACAAGATTGGCAGATAAATATGAACTACTTCTGAAACTTTTCTAAATTAAACAAACACTTACGGGTCACAAGAAGTGAATTCAGAACTTTTTGTATTACAATCATGCCGAACCCATGAGTTTCCCTCATGATGACAGAGTGAGAACTTCAGAGCCTGTTTCGCCAAGACTCCTGCTGTAACAGACCAATGTTTATACTTGAAATTCTGTGATGCTTTAAAACTCACCATCGGCAATTTCTTTATAAAGGACTTTGCAATCTGGAATATTTTATTGCCATGAAGTCTTTTTTTTTTGTAATGTCTTTATTACAAATTGATGATATTTGTTGGTAGGGTGGTTCACAATAAGATACTATCTTTGAATCATAATTTAAAAACTACAAATGCCTTTATGTGCTTTGATGCAGTGTAATGCTATAATAAAGAAGTGTCAGAGGTCAGCAAGGACATTCTGTACGTTACATTGTGGTCTTAGAGACAGCAAGCTGTGTAAGTACAAGTGCCCCAACAGGTCAGGGCCCTCTCTAGATGCTGGAGGTAGCATGGTGCTTGATCTACTGTGTGGTCCCATGACTTAGAGTCACTCATAATCACACCACAGAGGATCTGCTTTGCCTTGTGTATTCTTCAGGATAAGTGCATGCCCTTTAAAGACCACGGCGATGTCTTGGAGAGATGACAGTGCTGCAGATCAGCACTCTTCGAAGCACTTTCAAATTGCACCGTATACTAACTTACAATGACCCTTAAATATTTAGTGATATGAAGTCAAATCAGTGTAATTAATGAAAGTAATTACTTTTGAAGTAAAAGAAACTCTGATTTGGAAGCAAATGTAAGAGCTGCTTTTACTATTTTATACCCAGATTATATCATGGGCTAGTGAACTGTCAGAGGGAGCTACAAATACCTCCGTGGAGACATCATCTGGTTCATATTTTTCCCATACCGAAAACTGCTGTCAACTGGAGTGTCAAGCTTCTTTTGTTTGCTTTTGAATATTCCGGAAGTGCTGATTAAGTATCATTTTGTAATTTCCTAGACTGTGTTATTTAAACGTATTTTAATAGAGGAAAAGACCACTCAGTGGTACCTGTTGAACAAATGTCATCACGGTCATCACCATCGCCATCGCCATCACCATGATATCTAGCTAAATCACGATGGTGTTTCCTGTGTGCCATGCAACACTTGAAGGACTTTGCTTTAACTCATTTAACACAACAGCCATATGAGATGGATTCTCTTCTTATTCCATATTACAGAGGAAATAAGTAATGAAATAAATCCAGTATCTTGCTTGTGGATACACATCCAGACATTTTGGAGTGTGGTTTCAATACAGTACATCTGTGTCCCACGCATCTACTCACCAGGACATTCTGCATCCCAAAACTGAGATTAACTTCACTTTTTACATAAGAATTCCCAAATCAAATATATAAGAACCCAAGGTCATGGGAGATATTTTCCAATCATTGCAAAAGATATGCTTTGAAAATTGAATTCTTTATAATTAGGTGTTCTATTAGGATTCTCCATAGAAACAGAACCAAGACGATACCTGTCATCCATCTACCTGCCTATCTTTCATCTATCTCTACTCTGAGATATTTATTTTATTTTGAAGAATTGGCTCATGACATTGTGGGAACTGGCAGGTTCAAATTTTGCACAGCAAGCAAGCAAGCTGGAAATTTCCTGCTAGGATTTTTATGGAAATTGAATTAAGCCTATGGATCACCTTGGTCCGAATTGACATCTACTATTTTGAGGCATCCAATTTATTATGTTGATATGTTTCTTCATTTGTTTAGATCTCTGATTTCTATGATTAGTGTTTTATAATTGAAGCATATAGATATTACAGACATTTTTTAAATGCATATGAAGTATTTAGTTATCATGGAAGCAGTTTTAAATGTGTTTTTCTTAAATTGGTTTGTTCATGTTCATTGCTATTATAGAGAAAAATCTATTAATTTTTTATATCCTGCAGCTTGCTAAATGACTTAGATCTAAGTTCTTAGATCTAAGAGTTGTTTTTCAGACTGAGATTTTCAATACAGATGATCATATATTCTGAAAATAAGCAGCTTTCTTTCTTTCTTTCCAGGCCTGATATCTTTCCGTTTTCTTGCATTATTGCACTGGTTAGAACTTCCAGCCATGCTCCAAAGACTGGTGAGAGTGATCACCCCTGCTGGTCCCCAAGCTGGGGCGCGTTTTTGATCATTTTGGCTGACAGTTATCTGTGTGGGCTTTCAATCAAGTCAATTAGCCTTTACTCCTATTTTCTGAAAGTTTTAAGGTGTTGGATTTTTCAGGTGACTTTTCTGTGATAATTGATTTGATTATAGAATTATTCATTGGCTTATTGCCATGGTAGATTATGTTAATTGAATTTTAATATTAAAGCAGCATTCCATGACTTCCAATAAATCTCACTTGCTTATTATGTATATTTTATTTTATGCTGTGTTGGAGTTAGTTTTGTTGCAAATTTTTGTAAGTCCCATTACAATGTTCATAGAGTTTTCTTTCTTTTTTTCCTCATTGCTCACTTTTGATAATAATAGTCTTACCAAATGCATTGGGAAGGTTTTCCCCTCTTTTCTGCAAATGATCATGTGAAGTTTATATAATTCTTATTTTGACATTTGATAGATTTCTCCAGTGAAACCATCTGTACAAGCAAATTTATTCTCAAGGATATTTTAAATAATGGATTGAATTTCATTAATAACTACGGGACTGTTCAAATGGTCTATCTTGCAATAGTTAAGTTTTTATTTTAATTGAAACATAGGTTTTATTTATGAAGATAACTGCTACAACCTGATTATAAGTACCAGCCTGAATTTAGGTATCCATGTCTTTTTACTTTTTGTGTGTGTGGGGGTTATTTTATTTTTTTTTTATCTTATTCACTCTGTGTAAATATTACTATTTTTTAATTTTAGTTCATTGTACACAAATGGAGTGCAATTATCATTTTTCTGGTTGTACACAAAGTAGAATCATATAATTTGCCTATTCATACATATACATAGGGTAAAGATGCTTGTCTCATTCTATTATCTTTCCTTCCCCATCCCCTACCCACCCCTCATTTTCCTCTATACGACCCATCCCTTCTCCATTCTTCCTGTACCTCCCCCACCCCC
>JAJEJO010002663.1:443540-483337 GCA_020662805.1 Glaucomys volans
CTGCAAATGTCATAATTTTATTCTTCTTTATGGCTGAATAATATTCCATTGTATATATATACCACAGTTTTTTTATCCATTCATCTATTGAAGGGCATCTAGGTTGGTTCCACAATCTAGCTATCGTGAATTGGGCTGCTATAAACATTGATGGAGCTGCATCGCTGTAGTATGCTGATTTTAAGTCCTTTGGGTATAGGCCAAGGAGTGGGATAGCCGGGTCAAATGGTGGATCAATTCCAAGTTTTCTGAGGAATCTCCACACAGCTTTTCAGAATGGTTGCACTAATTTCAGTGTGAAAAGAGAGCCTACAGAGTGGGAGAAAATCTTTGCCACACACACGTCAGATAGAGCACTAATCTCCAGAATATATAAAGAACTCAAAAAAAAAACTCTACACCAAAAATGCAAATAACCCAATCAATAAATGGGCTAAGGAATTGAGTAGACACTTCACAGAAGAGGATCTACAAGCAATCAACAGATATATAAAAAAAATGTTCAACATCTCTAGTTGCATTTCTAAGAAAAATGCAAATCAAAACTACCTTAAGATATCATCTCACCCCAATTAGAATGTCTATTATCAAGAACACAAGCAATAATAGGTGTTGGCGAGGATGTGGGGAAAATAGTTAAGTTTTGTAATGTGTGGTTTTCAAGGATTTGTCCAGTTTTTCTGTGGTATTCTCATATCCTTTTAATGGCTGATGTGTCAGTAGTCATACCTTCACGCATTCCTGATATTTGTGATATATACTTCTATTTTCATTCTTGTCAGTCATGCTAGAGGTTCAAAGGTTATTCATTTTTAAAGAATCAGATTATTTCAATAGATTTCTCTCTTTTTTCCTGTTTTTGATTTAAATGGTTTCTGTTCTTATATTTATTATTGCCTTAGTTTTTGGCTTGGTGTTTATATTTATTTATTTCATAGTTTCCTTAAGGTAGTAAATTACATTATTTTTAATTTGAGAGCTTTCCTTTTTTTCTCTTATATTGAGTACTATAAACTTCCTTCTTAATACTGTTTTAGATGCAGCCCCATATTTTGGTTATTTATAGCTTCATTTTCACTTATTTGTACATGTTTTCTTTCTTTTGATACTTCATCTTTGACCCATGGATTTTTTAAAAATGTGTTAGTTATTGTTATTTTTCATGTATTTAAAGATTTCCTGTTGCCATCCTGCTAATGATTTCTAGTTCAATTTCATCATGGTCAGATAGCACCCTGCACATTTAAAATAAATATAAATCTATATGTATGTATGCCTGTATGTGTGTGTTTATGTGTGTACCAGGATATAGATATCTATATATGTACATATGTACACATGTACATACACATTTATAGATATGTATGCTTATTTTATGGCTCAGGATTTATCTAACTTGATGAAGGGCTCATGGATGCTAGATTTTTAAAAAGTTCACATTGGTTGATGGATCTTCTATATCTTCTATATCCTTGCATATTTTTATGTTCTATAAATATCAGACACTAAATTGATGTAATGGTGCTCTTTGTTTCTAGTAATTCCTTTTGCTCTGTGCTCTATTGGATATTAATAGAGCTATTCCTGTCTTTTATTTAACTACTACTTGCATCATATTACTGTTTTCCATTTTCCTACATTCAACCTGCCTGTGTTATTAAATGTGAGGTGGTTTCCTGTGAACTGCATGTTTAGAGGGTTATAGTTCCATATTTCTCCTGCCTGTCTCTTTCTCCTGTCCTTCTGGGATGCCAATGCTATGAATGGCAGGTACTTCATTGCAGTCCCACAGGTCCTGACACTGTTTTCCAGTCCATCTTATCTCTGCTGTTCAGACTGAGTGGATTTTATTGATCTATCCTGGAGCTCACTGAATCTGTCATTTGTCATCCACACTCTTCCGCTGAACTTACCCAGCAATCTTATATAAATTCTAAATAAGAATCTATATAAACTTCACATGATCTATTGCAGAAAATAGGGGAAAACCTTCCTAATGCATTTGATAAGACTATTATTATCAAAATTGAGCAATGAGGAAAAAAAGAAAGAAAACTATATGAACATTGTAATGGGACTTACAGAAATACTCAACAAAAAGAATCCAACACTGCATAAAATAATAATTTCTCTTATTGTATTTTCAGCTCTGTAATTTTCAATTTTGTTTTTATAAATTCTATTTTTTTTCTCAGATTTTGTATCTTTCAGGTAAACTTATGTGGTTGTTGAAACGTTTTTATGATGCATGGCTTTAAATCCTTGTCAGATATATCCAACATGAGATTCATCTCAATAGTGTGGATTGTCTTTGCTTATCAAGTTTTGATTTCTTGGTTCTTAGTTTTTGATTATGTTCTGGACTTTTTGTCTATTATGCCAGGAGACTGAGTCCTGCTTAGTATTCAGCAGGAAGTCACAATGTTTGTGGTTAGCACGCAAGTTCTAGCTCATATTAGTGGGCTGCGGTTTGGATGAGAATTTAACTTTCAGACACTCTGCAGTATCTCTCTTGGTGCTTGGTCTTTGGGTGCCATTTTGGTTCCCAAGGGTCCCGGTTGCTGCCTGAGCAAACAGCAGGTGTTCACTAGGGTTGGACTGAGAAAGTAAGGAGAGCCCTGGTTCTCCCACCAAGGTTTCCTGCCCAAGACAAGCTGCTTTCAAAGAATCATTTCCACCAATGACTAGGTTCAGGGGCTGCTGATTCCTTATCTGAGCTTTCCAGCACAGCCCCACCCCACGTCCTTGCAGAGGCCTGAGCGTGACCTAAATGTCACTTTTGTGGGGTGGTGGTAGTAAGGGGCCACACCTGAGGTGTGGGTGCAGACTGCAGTGAAAACAGCAAATCCTGGTGCCAAGAGCAAGAACCAACAAGGTATGTGGGAAACCTAAGGTGGTGTGCAGAAGCTCACCATACCTGTGTGAGCAGACCTCAGAGGGTGCACCTGGAATCCCCGGCTGGCACTGTCTTCTTGTTCTTGAGCACATGCTTGTCTCTTCATGGTTTCTGTCTAGGGTTGATCAAAAGAACCCTCAGATGTGCCAGTAACTCCAAGAGCTGCTAACACCACCAAGAGCTCACTGTGCCTCTTCACGATTTCCATACCGAATTGAGCAAAAGAACTATCTCCAGACTCCTCTATTACAGGCCACTGAGGGCCTCTCAGAGGAGATGGGGAGCCTCGCCCCTGGTGGAGGGTCTGTTGTGCTGAGATCTCTCTGCCTTGGATAGCCAGCTCTCTCGGGGTCACTTGTAGAAGTAGGACCTCCTACATCAGTGTTCACTAACCACCCATGTCTCTGGGAAAAGTTTCAGGCTTGTGTGGACAAAGGGGCTTCCTGAGTCAGGCTACCTGTTTGGGCATGCTCACCAGCTGACCTGGGTTTTCTGGGCCAGAAAGGATTATTTTCACTCCAGAAGGATAAGGAAGGAAGTTTGTCTGGTGTATTAATTTTCTATTGTCGCCATTAGAAATCCCTGTAAACTCAGTGGCTTAAACAACCTTAATTAAAATCCATGCCATTCTGAAGGTAAGGAGTCTCACACACATGCTATAGCTGAGTTCTGGATGGTGGCAGTGTGCCCCAGGGGCTCTGGCAGGACCCCTTCCTTGGTCTTATGTGGTTTCTGGAGACCAGGCATGTTCCTTGCCTGGGGGCCCTTGCTGCCACTTTAACTATAGAGAGGTCCTCCTGAGCTGCTGCACTCTGACCTCCTGTCTTTGCCTCCTTTTCCACTAAGAACATGATTACATTGTCCCCACCTGGGTACACCCCAACTTCATCACACACAAACTTCCTTTGGACATGGTCAGGGTTAGGTCTTTCTAACTGGTGTTCCTGGCCTTGTCTGTGTGTAGGAGGAGTGATGTAAATCTCCAGGAGCAAGAGGCTTCTCCAGCTGGGATCCCTGTTGTGGTGGGACAGGGGTGGTGCCATCTGGTGCATCAGAGAGGAGAGGAGCCTCTAGGGTAGGGACGCCTGCTCAGAAGGAGAGTTCTTCCTCTGGCCATTTAGGCCATTTTTTTTTTCTTTTTTGGTACAGTGTTTATTTAATTTTTAAGTTTGAGTTGTAATTGACAAATAAAGGTCGTGTCCATTGGTGGTGTGCAACGTGATGGTGGATGCACGTTCACACTGAGATGATCCCATCCAGGCCATGGACACACCCACTGTCATAGGTGAGTGCTGGGACCCTCACTGCCAGCAGGGCTCCTGCGGGGTTCCCTACTAGTTATGCAGGCCACCCCCCCACCCCCGTGGGTGTGTCCCTTTGCACCTGGGGCATGCCTCTGTCATCTTTGGACTTGGGCCATGTTATTGGCCACCTGCTGTCCTTCAGACACCCTCCCTCTGTCTATTCATAAATTTAGAACTACTTAGCTGAGAAAATGAGATAAATTATTATATCAAATGTGGACACTCTTATTTTTGACCTTTTAAATACCTTTATCTTTATTATAAGTCTATTTCTACTCTATATAACTGTCCAAAAGATTAAAACTGCATTTTACTCTTCATTAAACTATACATCAGGATCCATGAGGTTCGGAATTAAGGTGACATTATTATTAATAAAATGATTGAAGCATAACCACAGCATAATTACCAACGATTAAAGCACTTAACTTACATGGTTGTACAAACATGACCATTTTCCCTAAGTTTTTATTAAAGAGCCAAATTATGAATGTATTTCATATTTAAAGAAACTATTCTCTCCAGCTTTTAACTCAATTTTATTAGAAAATAGCAATGGCTTCTTTTTCATCTTGTGGTAAAGGCACACGTGCGCATGATGTGGGTGAGAGGAGGTTCCTGAATCAGCAGCCGCCCTGCTACGGAGGCCTCCCAGCAGCCAGGGCTTCGGTTCTGGTCTGGGCGGATCCACCGCTCCTCCCCCGAGTTCCAGTTCCAATCCAGCGCCATGCATTCTGTGACCTTCACCTTCAGAGTGCTCAGCAAACTGAGGGTGGAAAATGAAAGGAGAAACTGTAAAGCAGAAGTCACTCACAGTGAAGCCACCCCCTGCTCATCCTCCTCCAGCTGTCCTCACAGAAACCGGTAACTGGAACTTGGGGGAAAGGCCAAGTGAGTTGGGGCAGCAGTTCCTTCGGGATCACGGCTTCTGAGCCTGCAATGGATTTGACTACCACATTACAGACTCTGCAGACAGCTCCGTGACTGGGTCCCCAGAGCAGAGCCTTGTTCCAATAGGAATTCAAGGTCGACTCACTCAATGAGTGGATTAACTAATGATATCCCAAATCCTCCTTGCAAAACTTAAAGTATCAGTAATTTTTCATGTTTATTAAAATATTCATCCACCATACATATATCTACTTTTTATTGTGTGACGGACATTACACAGGGTGTGGGAAATCCCACTTCAACCTGGATGCTTTATCAGACATCTCAGGTATAAAAGGAAGTCCGTTGGGGTGTCATTATCTTTGTGCAGTTATGAGTGTGACACAGCGAAATGTACCTCCAGTCCTGGAATATTCTGTATCTTGGTCTGTGTGCTAATTACCAGGGTGTTTGACTTGATCAAAATTTACTGAACTGCATGATTCTGTGATTTTACTCTGTGTAGCTTATTCTTTAATAAAAACCCTTTTATATGGCATTTGAATTGACTTTTATAAACACAGCACATTTGGTTTGAGAGTTAAAATGCAAGCTATAGAGGATCAATGTCTTAGATTGGCTGTCAAATGAAATATAAGAAGCCTAGTTGAATTTGAATTTCACATAAATAACCAACATGTTTTTCATGCAAGTATGCTCTGTATGTTTCATAAACATAATAAAATGTATTTAACTAGGTGTCCTGCAAATCCTATAAATTTTATTCACCAGGTAAGCAATCCTAATTACAGGTCAAGTGTGGTCACCATAACCAGCAACGAGTTTTTGCTGCTTAAAGAGTGATAGCATCGTCACCTTTCTTGAAACAGCTCTCATTTTCCTTGGAATGCTGTCGAGCTGTTATGAACCCACTCGTTAGAGAAATTCAAAGACTTTTCTTTTTTAATTACAAAAGAAAGCTACCAGACTTGGTTCTTAAGAATTAACCAGGGGAATTAAGCATGAGGTAAGATAAGAAGACTAAAATTATCATATTGTAACTCTGACAATTGCATTAATTTAATATTGTTCAGCTTGCCAAAAACAAATAGCTCTTTAAACCTCTGGTCACTAGAGCACTAATCCAGCAGGTCACTTTTACTGTTTTCTGCAATTAATTCTGGTCTTTTTCTTACTGACTTTCCACAGTTACGAGTTTTGATGGAGATTTGGATGAAAGTGCATTTGGGTATTATGGGCTCAGTCCAGGTACATCTGAGGGAAAGTTTACTCTCTGACAGCACCTTTCCAGTCACTGCCTGGTGTGCAGACAAACCATGAGAGAATTATTTTTAAGGAATGAGACAGGACAGAGTGAAATACTAAACAGAAAAATCATAGTTGAAATCACTGAAATGTTACACAGAATATTTGAGGAATCTTAGAGAATGGAAGCAGCAATGGAGGATTGGAAATGTAATGATGTTGTTCAATTTTCTATTTGGGGTAGTAGCAATGGAACTTTACTCAGCCATAAAGAAGAATATGTGGCATTTGCTGGTATATGGATGGATCTGGAGACTATTATGCTAAGTGAAATAAGTGAATCCCCAAAAACCAAAGGTCAGATGTTCTTTCTGATATTTGGAAGCTAAGACACAATAAGTGGGTGGGGGGAAGAATAGAAGTTCATTGGATTAGATAAAGAGGGGAATAAGGGAAAAGGAGGGGGATGGGAATAGGAAGGACAGTAGAATGAGCCTGACGAAACGTTCCTGTGTACATACAGGAACACACCATGGTGAGTCTCCACATCATGCACAACCACAAGATTGTATACCAACTAGAGGAAGATACACTCCATGTTTGTATAAATATGTCAAATATACTCTACTGTCAGGCGTAACTAAAATGAACAATAAAAAATTAAAATAACAAAAAATTAAAGGTATTACTAAAATGAAGGGATCCAGTAGAGAAGCAAGAAAATGTTACATATATTTTGAAAAATTTCACGAAATGAAACAGTAAACTGAGAGCTCCCCATATTCTCAGAGGAGCGTGTAGCCCTGTAACAGTCCATCTGCACTCATTTCAATGGTGCTTTAAATGAAAACAGGGACAGTGTGATCGGGGCTGTGGGTGTGTATATGAATGCATGGGTATGCAAGACTTTTTCCAATTATTTTTTCTTAACATTTGTTTGTATTTCATTTTTCTTAATTCCTGTTATGGTTTGGAATGTGAGGTGTCCCCCAAAAGCTCACATGTGGGACAACGCAGAAAGCTTCAAAAGAGAAATGATTGGGTGGTAAGAGTCTTAACCCAAGCAGTGGATTAATCCCAGATGGGATTAATCGAAGTGGTAGGGTGTCGCTGGAGGAGGTGGGAATTGGGGCATCGCTATGGGGTATATATTTTGTATGTGGAGAGTGGAGTCTCTCTCTCTCTCTGCTTCCTGATGATGCAAGCTGCCTCCCTCTGCCACACTCTTCAGCCATGATCTTCTGCCTCACCTCGAGCCCTGGGGAATGGAGCTGGACTTCTATGGACTAAAACCTCTGAAACCATGAGCCCTCAAATAAACCTTTCCTCCTCTATGATTGTGCTGGTCAGATCATTTAGTCACAGCAGTGAAAAAGTTGACTAAAACAATTCCATTGTCAAAAAAATCCTTGTATTTTCTAAATTAAATCAAGGCTATTTCTTTTTTAAAGCAGAAGAACAAAAACATGTGAAAATAAATTTTATTCTTGGCAAAATAAAAATGTGTTGGTCTCAGGAAAAAATGGGGGATGTTAGCATGAATAAAATACTCTGAAAAATTGTTTTATAATGTAAGAGACTTATTAAATATTTTCCACTAGTTACAAATAACTTTTAAGGTATTTTAATGAAATCTCCAAAATCATGTCCATCATTGGATGAATTTTTTCAAATAATATAATTTTATGTATCTTCACTAATTAAAAGAAAAATTAAATGGTCACAGCAATAAGAAGCCAAAGTTTATTGTGTTCTATTTGGGAATGTATTTTTTGCTATAAAGTTTATTGCACAGTATTATCATGTGTAACTAAATCCTTGTCAATGAGCTGAGTTGTCAACTCACATATCTGCCAATGAACATTCCTTTGTCAGGAAATAGCAAAGAAATTAGAAAAGAGACACAGTCATTATTTAATCCCACTATCAAGTCTGTGATAAGCTGGTAGAGAAAGCAAAGGGAAATCAAATTTCTCAGAAGTAATCTAGCAATAAATCGGGTCAGAATGGAGTGGAAAAGGAGGAAAAATCACAATGAATTCCACTCTACTGTACAAGAAGAAGTCGCCAGGAATTCAGCATAAATTATTTTTCATCAAAGGGCAGCTACTTTCCAGCCTCGTTGTAAGTTTCCACTTGCAGAAAGCTCAAATATCTCTGAATTTGATGCTTTGAATAAAAATGTGATTTCTAGAGGAAAATTACTCGTCTTATGTCCTTTGCAAAGGAGTAAAATCCTGCAACTTCTAGGCTAAGGATCCTCAGATGATACGAAGCAACATTTTCTGTTTATAAAAAACAAAAAAACCCCGCTATCCCACTCCTTGGCCTATACCCAAAGGACTTGAAATCAGATTACTACAGTGATGCAGCCACATCAATGTTCATAGCTGCTCAATTCACAATAGCTAGATTATGGAATCAACCTAGATGCCCTTCAGTAGATGAATGGATAAAGAAACTGTGGTATATATACACAATGGAATATTACTCAGCCATAAAGAAGAATAAAATTATGGCATTTGTAGGTAAATGGATGATGTTGCAGACTGTCATGCTAAGTGAGATCAGCCAATCCCAAAAATCCAAAGGCCGAATGGTCTCTCTGATAAATGAATGATGATGCATAATGTGGGGGGGAAGGGTGGCAAGAATGGAGGAAGGATAGATAGCATAGAGGGAAGGGAGGGGTGGGGGCGGGGTGGGGGGTAAAAATAATAACAGAATGAGTGACAGATACCATTGCCCTGTGTACATGTATGAACGCACAGATGGTGTGACTCTACTTTGTGTACAACCAGTGAAACAATAACTGTACTCCATTTGTGTTCAATGAATCAATAAGTAAATTAAAAAAAAAAACAAAAAAAATAACTTTTTAAAGTAAGCAAATATTAATCTCTCATTAGCTAATTTTTTAAATATAAAGGATTTTTTAAAATAAAAGAATAACTATTCGGATATGTACGTTAGGTTTATAGTTGTTTTCCCATAAACCCATTAATACATTGTTAAATATTTTTTACTTTATACAACATGAATCCAACATATCTGATAAATACAATTCATTTTATTTTGTTTTATATTTATTTTATGCATACTCTACCACTGAGCTCTATCTCTAGCACTTTAGATACAATTTATTTTAAAGAGTAATTTCCAGTTGAAATCCATAGTTGTTTGCTTATAAAATTAAAAATAAATACATGATACTAAAAATTTACCTACTTAGGTATTTCAAAAAGCAAAGGAATAAAACTCATAATTGGAAAAGGAAAAGTACATTGCCCCACATGCAGATCACACACACACACACACAAAAACAAGCACACACACACACACACACACACACACCTGAAAAATTTGCCAATAAACTCAGATTTATGTTTAGAATTAATACATTCAGTGAAGTTGCAGAATACAAGGACGGTTTACTAATTAGTAGCATTTGTATACACTGATAGTAGGTTATCTGAAAAAGAAGTCAAGAAAATAATGCTATTCACAATAGCTACAAAAAATGAAGCTAAAATACTTTGGAATAAATTTAATCATAGAGCCAGGTGCAGTGGTAAATGCCTGTAATCCCAGTGGCTCAGGAGGCTGAGGCAAGCAGATCATGAATGCAAAACCAGACTCAGTAAAAGTGAGGTACTAAGCAACTCAGTGAGACTCTGTCTGTAAATAAAATCCATAATAGGGCTGGGGTGTGGCTCAGTGGTCGAGTACCCCTGAGTTCAATCCCCAGTATCCACATCCCCCAAGAATGTTTAACCATAGAGGTGAAAGATCTGTACACTGAAAGGTATGAAGCATTGATGAAGGAAATTGAGGAAGATCCCAATAAGTGAAATAATATCCTGGGTTCACTGGTTGAAAGAACTAATACTGTTAAAATGTCCATATGCTCCAAAGTGACTTGCAGATTTAATGTAACCCCTATCAAAATCCCAGTGGCACTCATTATGGAAAAAGAAACAGCAATCCAGAAATTCACAAGGAACCACAGAAGATCTTGAACAGCAAAGCAATCTTAAGTATAAAGAACAAAGCTGGGGGCATCAGACTACCTGACTTCAAAGGTAATTCTAAGCTATAGCAAGCATGGAAGGGCATAAAGACAGACATGGAGACCAGTGCCAACAGGCTGAGTCAGAGCTCAGAAACAGATGCACAGGTTGGTAGCCAACTAACTTCAACAAAGGAGCCAAGGACACACAATGGGGAAAGGGCAGTTTCTTCAATAAATGAAGTTGGGAAAACTATGTATCTCCATTCAAAAGAATAAAATTTGTATCTCACACCAGATACAAAAGTCAACCCAATAGATTCAAGACTTAAGTGTAAGTCTCCAAACTGTGGAACTCCTAGAAGAAAACAGGAGAAATGCTTCAGGACTTTGGAATTGGCAATGCCTTTTTGAAAATGACTCCAAAATACAGGCAGCAATAAAAAATATTGATAAATGAATTCACATCCAATTAAACATTTTCCACAAAACAAAGTAAACAACAGAATGAAGAGACAACCTACCGAATGGGGGAAAGTATTTGCAAACTACATATGAGATAGGGAGTTAAAATCTAATACATGTAAATAACTCAATAGTGAGAAACCACATTTTAAAATGCACAAAGGACCTGGATAGATATTTCTCAAAAGAAGACAGGCAAACAGCCAAGTGTATGAAACTGCTAATCATCAGAGAAATGCAAATGAAAACCATATGGAGACATTACCTCACCCTGGTAAGACTGGGTATTACCAAAAAAGGCAGAAGATAGCAAATGTGAGTGAGGATATGAGGAAAAGGGAATCTTTGCAGTGTCTTGCTGGGAATATCAGTCAATACATCCATTATGAAAAAGAGAATAGAGCTTAATCATTAAATTAAAACCAGAACCACCATATCATCCAGCAACAACACTACAAGCTATATATCCAAAGGAAATAAAACCATTATGTCCATGGTTATTGCAGCTCTATTCACAACAGCCAAGGTGAGGAACTGATCTAAGTGTCCTCCAGTGGATGAATGAATGAATGAATAAGGAAAACAGGTCTGTTTATCTACACACACACACACACACACACACACACTCCAGCCATAAAGAATTTAACCCTGCCATTTGCAACAGCACTGATACATTTGAAAGACATTACCCCAGGTAAGCCTCGCCAGCCACAGGAAGACACACACTCATGCTGTCATTCACGTGGAACCTAAGAATGCTGACCTGGAAGCACAGGGGTGCTTACCAAGAGCTCAGGATCAGGCTGGGTGTGGAGGAGTTGGGAAAAGGGCACAAAATTTCTGTTAAGTAGAGTACTGAGTATAAGAGATCTATTGTTACATAAAATAAAATATAACAAATAAATTAAAATATTATTTCACACCTAGGAACATATTCCTGATAAACTACTGTCATCCAAATATTTTAGTTATTGGGTTTAGTCAAATTCTAATTGCACCTCAAAACTCAGGACATTTATCGTTAATCAGAGTCCTAGAGGACTTCTTTGTACTTCAAAAATTGCTCTGATAATATAGGCAACAGCACCTTTCAGAGAATGTCAGTGCAGACAATCAGATGGGGAGAAACTAAGGAGTGTCTTTGAAAAGACAACAGCATTTGACTAAATGTTTCCTATTTTAATTAGATTTATAGCAATTAATTTCTACATGTGTTAAAAATGAGCCTCTCCTCATTAAAACAAGAAACCAGTAAAACCTATATATAACATATATATTTATATTTAAGCATTATATATATAAATACATATATATTTCAGTATTTTACCTCCAGATTGATACATAGATACTTGTTAGAAAATACATTTTAAAAACAAATGCATCTTATAGATGAAGAACTAAAAAGGGATACTGACCTTAGCTTAGAACAGAACATCTTAGGGCTATGCTAGAGATTTTAGGCTTTAGGAAAACTAAAGATTAAAATATGCTGGCTTTCATTTTCTTCTCTTGCTCTGAGGAGAATCCTTTGATGGTACAGGACTGTGCCTTTCAGACACAGCTCTGAAATGTACTTGGGGACCACTGGTGCCCTATCTTAAGAATTCAACTAACACACACATGCAGTCCAGAAACCACAGGTATTAAGAAGAGAAACCATTATATTGTATTTAAATCTCAGCACGAATATTAAATGTGATCCATGACTTTCAGTCTTTTAATCTTTTATATCTTTTTCTTAAATTTCTTATAAGAGCTGCTTAACAGGATCCTATATAAGACCCCAAAAGCTTTAGTAGACACTTAGACCCAGGAACATGTATGTTTTAATAGAATTGAATAATACATAGTACTAACCATGAGTTCTCACGAAGGTACAGGATAATTCTCCTAACATGGCTTTGAGACCCCAGACTGAAGCTTGGACCAAGATGACATGAACCTCTTGAGGATCTCCAACCTCAGATGGGTTATTGTAGATCCTTCACAGAGCAATGCTGCACTAAGAAGTCACATTGCTGTCTACACATGCCTCTGCAGCCCAGAAAGACTGGACCAGTTATGGAATGGTGATGTGGGCGGGACATCCTCACATCTCTCTGTCCACCTTGAGCACCTCCAGAGCCAGGGACTCTGGAGCCCTGCCTTCTCCCATACAGACCTGACATCTTCCAGACTAAGATGCAGACACCTGTCGGAGTTGTCAAATTGGCTTTGCAGTTTGCATTTCCAGAGGAGCTTGAGATTTCACAGTCAAGAAATGTTCTCATAATGGGAATGTAAATATAATTTGACAAAAAGGAATAGATTTTGGAATCACTGAGAGCTCCTCAAGATGAAAAGAAATAGAACATTTATATCATACCTATTTTTTTATTAGATAATTTCATGATGACAAAGACAAAACATTATGCAATTGTTTCCACCTGAAATATAATTAGCTTGAGGATAAGAAAACTCCTGCAGATGGATTGATCCCCCCATGGTGAATGGCGGAATGCAGAGTATAAGCCCTAAGCCTGCACTCCCAGGCACTTCCCTATCACTCAGTTATCTTCAGTGTTCCTGCACACCAGGGTATATTAACTTTATATGAGCCTTGCTTCAGTTGGCTTGTGGTTATTCGATCAAATGTTCCATCTTTCCTCATTCAGTGGACTATATGCTGCTTCCTACCACTGCTAAATTAATCCTTGGGGTTTCCCTGAACTTGGAGCTGTCAGATAAAATAGTGGAGACCCAGTTACATTTGAATTGCAGATATGTGAATGCATATTTTAAGGAGAAATATGTATTAAATATTGCACAAGATATAGTTGAAATATTTGGGACATAATTCTAAAAACTGTATCTACAACTCAAATTAATTAGGTGTCATGTATGTCTATCTGCTGAATCTTACCACCTTAATGGGCCACACCAAATTATGGATGATCAATGTAAACCCACTTTTTACCCTCTCACGTCACCCTTGATTTGGGCTGTGGAGTAGTTGCAGAATGCTTCATGACACTTGGTGACCACTGCAGGTACGTTAGACAATTGTATCTCTCATTGGATTTCCTAAATTGAAGCAGCGATTCTATTTTTTTTCCTTTTGAGCAAGAAAAAAGTAAAAGTGACCGAAGAGGAATGCAGCAAAATAAAGGTTTTAACAGCAATCTGAGTGTTTTCTTTCAGTATTTTATATTTTCATCATTTTATATTTCACTGATTTCAGTGACTCTTTCTATTGCCTGTAGTGAATTGGTATGCTAACCATCCATTACTCTTGACAGCTTTAACATACTTCATTGAATATTTAATAAAAAGGATATTTGATTGTATATATTTTTCATAAAGCTTGTAATGTTTTCCTCTTGTTTGAAGTTGAGGGCAAATGGATATGCCAGGGATAATTTTCAGCAAATGGCTAATATCCCTAAGGGTATGATTCACATCGAAAAATTCTTACACAGCAAAATGAAAGAATATGTCCTCGACCTGTCTTTGATGTGAGTAATTATGTTCACCAAGTCAGAAATAGTAGTCATAACTAAGAAACTGACATAATATCACATGTTTATTTGTTTCCTTGTAGCTCACAACGTATCTTCACTGGTGTTTTAATTCATAACTGCAGCTTAGTTGATTAGATAGAAATTATATGAATGTGAATTAACTTTATTCCTTCAATTGAGAAATCTATGTCATCTTGGATTTGCTCAAATTCAGTGGTGGTATTCATCTGGAAAACGCACCCAATGCTGAGCAAGCAGATAATGAGATGTTTTCTAATTTTAACAAATTATGTCATGTGAAACTTATTGGCACCAGGACACTTTATGCCTTGCAAAGCAGATACTGACTTGGTCTCTCCTATTCTATGGGAACAAACACGACCCAGGGTTTCATACATTCACAGATTAGCTGCAAAATTTTACAGCAGAAGGGCAAAATTGTGAAAGACTTGTGTTTCTTAAAATTTTTAGTTATACATAACATTAGGATTCACTTTGACATAATCATGAAAGCATGAAATATAATTTGCTGTAACTCAGCTCTTAGGACTTCTCCTTTCTCTCCCCCTCCTCTTCCCTTCCCTTTACTCTACCGATATTTCTGCTATTTACTTATATTTTTAGATAGTGCCTTGTGGATATACAGTGAGATTCACTGTTGTGCATTCATGTATGCACATAAGAATGTTAGGTCAGATTCCTTCCACTGTTCTTCCAGTATCCCATCCCTCCTCCCTCCCTCTCAGTTCCCTCATCTACTCCACTGACCTTTCTTTCATTTTAATAGAATTCTCCCCCCTTATCTTTCTCCACTCCTCTCTTTTTCCTTATTTTGGACTAGCTTCCACATATCAGAAAAACATTCGACCCTTGGCTTTCTGGGTCTGCCTTATTTCACTTAGCATTATAGCCTCCAGTTTCTTCCATTTACCAGCCAAATGGGAAGGCCTGCATTTTAATATGTTCCCAGCCCACAGGGTGTTTTACATAGTTGTTTGATTGCATATGTATGTGATCTCTATGATAGCAGTTTTTTAAAAAAATTCACAAATATTTCCCTGTGAACCACTGAATGAATGATTTTGAACACATTCTGTATTTATACGACAAGAGTCATATACTCATGGAGTGTGTGTGTTAAGTAACACCATTAGTTTTGTTGTTCAAACCTATTTGCTTTAAAATTTTCATCTTCTTGAGCTCTTTCTGGAAGGGTCTATAAAATCCCCACAGCATGCTTTTGCATTTGTCAGACCATTTACACTGTCCAGTTTTCATGTTAATGCAATGAACGGACATATTCCAGCTGCTCACAGGACAACAGAAATACATCCTTGGTGGATTACTTAATCACTGCCTATCATCCACTGTTAGCATGACAGTTCTGCCTGGAACTTAATTTGTCTACTACAACATTACCTTCTCTGGTTTCTTTCTGTTAATAGTTGCATGTGTGCACTGCTTTTTAATCCCAACCCTTCATTTTCAAACTTTGTACATGAAGTACATTGCATGCTATTGAATTTTTCTTTTGTATCAAATGGGATCATTTAAATCTTTTCTAAAAATAAAGATTTTATTTTAGAACAGTTTTGTGTCTACAGAAATATGAAGACTGCCCAAAGTTCCCATTCATCTCATACCCAGATCTTGTAACTGGGATCTTATATCAGTGTGGAGTATTTGTACGATTAACAAACCAACATTGATACATTATTTCAAAGTAATATGTACAGTTTTTTCAGGTTTCCTTAGGATTTACTGATGTTTGTCTGTTCTGGAATCCCACACTATATTTAATCTTCCTTGTCTCCGTAGCTCTTCTTGGATGTGACATTTCTTAGACTTTTTTCTGTTTTGATTACTGTGACAATTTAGAGCTATACTAGTCAGGCATTTTGTAGAACATCTGTCATCTGTGTTTCCATCGTGCTTAGACAGGGGAGATGGATTTTGGGGTGGAGATGGCAGAGGTAATGTTTTCATCTCATGGCAAGTTCAAAGATGCCACCAATGCCTTAACACTGTGGTGGCAGTCTCCGCGGTCTGGCTGAAGTCATGATTGTCGGGTTTCATTCCGCACTCTTTCTTTGTCACTCCCCAAACATATCTTTTTCAAGAAATCAGTATATGTGACTCATTTTTAAGGAGTAGTTACACAAGGCCTCTTCAGGGTAGAGAAGCCACATAAATTATTAGTGCTGAGTAAGAAAACATTTCCCAAAATTCCTCTTCCTACAGTCAGTTATGGAACCTGTTAGACACAATTGAAGAGTATCACCTTATACTTAGTTACAGATAATTAAAAATCATGAGAAGGAGGCTAAGACTTCTGTCTTTCATGCATAGCAGTAATGAACCATATACATTAACAATAGCATAAAATCTGTAAGTTATCTAGAAATAAATTAAAGAAATATTTATGATATGCAATAAGAAAACTATTATAAAGGTACTATAAAAATTTTTTAGAATGCTGCTTAACTATACTTCTGAATTAGACACAGAAATATTATAGCTGCCAATTCCTTACCCATTACTTAAAAATTAAACAAAATATTACACAATCCTACTTAAAATTTAAATGATATCTTTTGAATGAATCTAAATGTAAGTCAAAATTTCACATTAAGAAAAATATTATGAACTGTCAAATTGGCAAGTAATTTAAAGTTATTATTTTTAGCATAAGGGTTAATAAACAATTGCAAATAATATTTGTGAGAATAAATTTTTGTGAACAAATTTTCATCATTTGTTAGATCTGATCCTATACCTAGAAGACTTAAAACTCCACCAGAAAACTTTGAGAGCTGACAAATGAATTCCCCTAAGTAGCAGGACACAAGATCAGCACTCAAAAATCAATTGCTATCCTAAACACCCATTATGAATCTGCTGAGAAAGAATCAGAAAAACTAACCCATTCCCAATAACCTCAAAAAATGCCTGGAAATAAATCTAACTAAGGAGGTGAAAGATCTCCACAATGAAAACTATGGAACATTGAAGAAAGAAATTGAAGATGAACTTAGAAGATAGAAATGCCTCCCATGTTCTTGGAAAGGAAGAATTAATATTGTCAAAATGGCCATACTAGCAAAAGCAATATATGGATTCAAGGCAATACCCATCAAAATACCAATGACATTCTTAACAGAAGTAGAAAAAAAAAGTCCTAAAGTGATTTGGAAGAATAAAAGATCCAAAATAGCCAAAGCAACCCTGAGCTTCAGCTATTGTGGAGGCATCACTGTATCTGACCTCAAATAGGACTATAGAGGTATAGTAGCAAAAACAGAATGGTATTGGCATAAAAGCAGACATGAAGACCAGTGGAATAGAATAGAAGACACGGGAACAAAACCACATAGATATAGTCATCTGATCCTTGACAAAGGTGTCAAAGACATGCATTGGAGAAAAAAATAGACCTGTTAACAAATGGGGCTGGGAAAATGGAATAGCCATATGAGAAGAATGAAACCAGATTCTTTTCTTCCTTTCTGCACAAAAGTGAACTTAAAGTGGATCAAAGACCTGGGAATTAGACAAGAAACACTGAAACTACGAGAAGAAAACTTGGAGTCAGTACTCCAACATATTGATCCAGACACCAACTTCCTTAGAAAAACTTCTAAAACTCAAGAAACTAAATCAATAATCAGTAAGTGGGATGACATTAAATAAAAAAGCTTCTGCATAATAAAGGAAACAATTAAAGAAGGAAGAAATAGCCTACAGAATGAGAGAGAATTTTTGCCACCTGTTTTTCTGACAGGGTATTAATATCACAATATATAAATATTTCAAAAAAAATTAACTCTAGGAAAAAATAACCAAATCAACTAGTGGGCAATGAAATAAGCAAATATTTCTTGAAGAAATGAAAAAGTGTATGAAAAAATTTCAACATCTTGAACAATCAGAGAAACGCAAATCAGATCCTCCTGGAGAGTTCACCTCATTATAATTAGGATGACGATCACTCCAGAATATGAATAACAGTGAGTTGAGTTTCATGCAGGGTGAGCATAAGGGTTTAATTTCATTTTGCTACATGAGGTTTTCCAGTTTTCCAAACACCATTTGTTGAATAAGCTATCTTTTGTCCAGTGAATGTTTTTGGCACCTTTGTCTAGTATGAGGTAACTGTGATTACGTGGGTTTGTCTCTGTGTCTTCTACTCTGTGCCATTGGTCTACATGTCTGTTTTCGTGCCAATACCATGCTGTTTTTATTACTATGCTCTCTAGTATAGTTTGAGGTCTGGTATTGTGATGCCTTCTGCTTCACTCATCTTGCTAAGGATTGCCTTGTCTATTCTGGGTCTCTTATTTTTCCAACTGAATTTCATGGTTGTTTTTTCTAGTTCTATGAAAACCGTCATTGGGATTTTAATAGAAATTGCATTAAATTTATATAACGCTTTTGGTAGTATGGCCATTTTGATAATATTAATTCTGTTTATCCAGGAGCATGGGAGGTATTTCCATCTTCTAAGGTCTTCTTCAATTCCTTTCTTTAGTGTTCTTTAGTTTTCATCATAGAGGTCTTTCACCTCTTTTGTTAGATTGATTCCCAAGTATTTTATAAGCAGTATGGAGTTTCCTCAGAAAGCTTGGAATGGAGCCACTATTAGACCCAGTTATCACACTCCTCAGTTTGTACCCAGAGGACTTAAAATTAGCATATTACAGTGATGTAGCCACATCAATGTGTTTAGCTGCTCAATTCACAATAGCAAAACTATGGAACCAACCTAAATGCCCTTCAACAGATGAATGGATAAAGTAAATGTGGTGTATGTATATATACACATATATACAGATATATGTGTATACATATATATATATTTATACACACACATATATATATATACACATACATATAATGGAATGTTACTCAGCTTTAAAGAATGAAATTCTGGCCTTTGCTGGTAAATTGATGGAGATGGAGAGTATCATGCTAAGTGAAATAAGCCAAATCCAAAAACACAAAGGCCAAATGTTTTCTCTGATTTGCAGAAGTTAATTCACAAAAGGGGAGGGGTAGGGAAGAATGGAGTTACTTTATATTAGGTAGAGGGGAGTGAAGGGAGGGGAAGGGGTATGGGAGAAGGAATGATAGTAGAGTGAAACAGACATCATTACTTCATGTACATGTATGACTGCATGACCATTGTAATCCTATAATATGTATAATCAGAAAAATGAGAGATTGAACTCTATTTATGTATGAACTATCAAAATATATAAATGTACTTTACTGTCATGTACAAGTAATTAGAACAAATTTAATTAAATTAAAAAAGAATACAAATAACAACAACTACTAGAGAGGTTGTGCTGGAAAGATACAGTTTTACTGTGTTGGTGGGACTGCAAATTAGTACAATCGTTTTGGAAAGCAATGTGGAGATGCCTCAAAGGCCTAGGAATGGAATTACCATATGACCCAACCATCCTACTCCTTGGTATTTATCCAAAAGAACTAAAATCAGCATACCATTGTGATATAGATGCATCAATGTTCATAGTAGCACAATTCCTAAGAGCCAAGTTATGGAATCAACTCAGGTTCCCTTCAACAGATGATTAGATAAAGAAAATGTGGTATCCATACACAGTGGTGATTTATTCAACCATAAAGAAGAATGCCATTCTCGCAGCCTCTGTACTCATGATCCAGTCGTCTTGATGCCACCATGGCGGGGTTAGGTTTCAACATGTACCCTGTGAGGGGAAGCACACATTCACACTACAGCATGTCCCAAAGGTGATTCTGATACACAGCCAGGTTGAGAACCTCTCTGCTAGAGAGAAGTTCAGGAAAGGGGGCAGGAGATGGGAAGGGACAGATCCTGCAGGCAAAGCACAAAGGACAGAGTGAACTTGGCAATGTCAGACAAGGTCGTGGTAGCATTTGAAATAGTAGGACAACTAATGGAGATGAAAAGCTTACAAACACAGAAGGAAGGATTTCAAGTCTTTGCTTGTAGATGATGCGATCATCAACACAGCAAATCTGACAGAATCAAGGACCCCTCCCCCAAACCATTGAGCAATTATGGCAAAGTTAAAGGATACAACATGAATCCACAAGTCAATCATTTTCCTATATGCCAGTAATAAATAATAGGAATTTGAACTTTGCTACACACACTTCAAATAGAGCACTAATCTCCAGAATCTACAAAGTACTCAAAATCTTTACACCAAGAATACTAATAACCCAATCAATAACTGAGCCAAGGAAATGAACAGACACTTTACAGAGGAAGATCTACAAGCAATCAATAGATTTATGAAAAAATGTTCAACATCCCTCATTATAAGAGAAATGCAAATCAAAACCACCTTAAGAGTTCATCTTACCCCAATTAGAATGTCTTTTATCAAGAACACAGGCAACAACAGGTGTTGGTGAGGATGTGGGGAAAAGGGTACACTCATACATTGCTGGTGTCAGTGCAAGTTGGTGCAGCCACTCTGGAAAGCAGTGTGGAGATTCCTTAGAAAACTTGGAATGGATCCACCATTTGACCCAGCTATCCCACTCCTTGGCCTATACCCAAAGGACTTAAAATCAGATTACTACAGTTATGCAGCCACATCAATGTTCATAGTTGCTCAATTCACAATAGCTAGATTGTGGAACCAACCTAGATGCCCTTCAATAGATGAATGGATAAAGAAACTGTGGCATACATACACAATGGAATATTACTCAGCCATAAAGAAGAATAAAATTATGGCATTTGTAGGTAAATGGATGATGTTGGAGACTGTTATGCTAAGTGAGATTAGCCAATCCCCAAAATTCAAAGGCCAAATGGTCTCTCTGACAAGTGAATGATGATGCATAATGCGGGGTGGAAGGGTGGCAAGAAGGGTGGAGGAAGGATAGATAGCATGGAGGGAAGGGAGGGGTGGGGTCGGGGTGGGGGGTAAGAATAATAACAGTATGTGTGACAGACATCATTGCCCTGTGTACATGTATGAATGCACAGATGGTGTGACTCTACTTTGTGTACAACCAGAAAAACAATAGCTGTACTCCATTTGTATTCAATGAATCAAAAAATTAAATAAAAAAAAGAAGAAAAAACACATTACCACTGTATTACACTTAGGTATAGATCTGTGAAATATGCACAAGGTTTGTATGAGGAAAACTGAAACATTCTGATGAAAGAAACAGAAGAATGAAATAAATGGGGAAATATTCTATTTTTTGGAGATGAAAACAATATTTTCAAGATATTAGTTCCTCCCAACTGGATCTATCGATTCAATCCAATTACAAATATATTTTAGCAACTTATTTTCTGGTCATTAACAAAACTGATTCCAAAATTTATATAGAGTGGCAGAAGACCAGAACAGCCAATGAGATAGTCAAAGAGAAGAGTGAAACCAGAAGGCTGCACAGCCCTCCTCAAGACTCCCTGTACAACTGCTGTAGCCAGTATGGTGTGACACTAAGGACAGACAGATAGATCAATGCAAGAGAAGAGGGAGCCAGAAAGGGACCCACAGAGATTTATTCAGGGACCTTTAGCAAAGGCGTGGAAGGGCACATGGAGGAGAGACAGCTTGGTCAGCAAATGGTGCTGCGACCACAGGTGCAAACGACACACCTAGGAGCCACCTACAGCTCTCCCAAGATGGGCTCCAAGTGAATCCTGGACCTAATAGTAAATAAAAACAAAACTATGAAACCCCTGGAAAATAAGATGGGGGAAAGCCTAGATGACCTTGGATGTGGCCATGACGTTTTAGATTAGAACATCAATGGAGGGAGTCTGTGCATCGAAGAGTTGACAAGCTGAGCTTCACCAAATTTTTAAAAGGAAAATTTGACATTTTCCACAGAACTAGAAGAAACCACCCTAAACTTCATGTGGAAGAATAAAAGAAAACAGTGATAAAAGCAATGTTGGTGGCATCCCAATACATGATCTCAAATTATACTGAGGAGCTAAAGTAACAAAACAGCATGGTATTGGTGTAAAAACTGACATGAAGATCAATGGAAGAGAATAGAAGAAATAAACAAATCCACATAGATACAATTATCTGATCCTTGAAGAAGTTTCCAAAAACATACATTAAAGAAAAGATAAACTTTTTAACAAATGGTGCTGGGAAAATTGTATATTCATATTTAGAAGAATAAAAGGAGATTGGTATATCTCATTTTGCAGGAAGATCAACACAAATTGGATCAAAGACCTATGAATTAGTCCATAAATAATGAAACTGCTAGAAAAAAAACAACATATTGATCCAGACGATAATAAACTATTGTTCTCCAGTTCCATCCATTTGGCAACAAGTGACAGACATAATTTCATTTGTCTTTAATGACTGAGTAGAAATCCATTAAGTCACCTGTTGATTATTGGTTTTATTATCAAGAAATTAGACAAATAATCAATAAATGGAAAGCATCAAGATAAAAAGATCATGCACAGACAGCATAGAAGTAAGAATGGGAAAAGAGCTTACAAAATGGGAGAAATTTTTCAGCAGGACTCTTCCAACAGGGTGTTAATATCTACAATATAAAAAGATCTCAGAAAACTTAACACCAGAAAAAAAAAACATAGATGGGCAAAGGAACTAAACAGAGAATTCTCAAAAGTAGAAATACAAAGGGTCAACAAATATACAAAAATGTCCATCCTCATTAGTCATCAGTGAAATGCAAATCAAAACTACACTGAGGTTTCATCTCACTCTAGTTAGAATGGCAGTCAGTGAGAATACAAATAACAATAATTGCTAGCAAGGATGTGGGGAAAATGTACAATTATGCTTTGTTGGTGGGACTGCCAATTAGTACAACCATTTTAGAAAGTATTATGGAAATTACTCAATAGATTAAGAATGGAACTGCTTTATGACCCAGCTGTCCCACTCCTTGAAATTTGTTCAAAAGAACCAATTCAGCATTCTGCAGTGACACATGCATACCAATGTCTATAACTGTGCAGTTTATAATGGCCAAGCCACGGAACTAGTCTAAGTGCCCATTTCAGATGCCTGGATAGAGAAAATGTGGCATGTGTATACACAATAGTTTTCGACTCAGTCATTAAAGACAAATGAAACTGTCACTTACTGGCAAATGGATGGAACTAGAGAACATCATGCCAAGTGAAAAATGTCAGACTGAGAAAGTCAAGGGTCAAATTATTTTTTATATGCAGACAAGAGAGAGAGAGAGAAAGAGAGAGAGAGAGAGAGAAAGGAAAAAAAAGAGATTTCGCAAAAACAGAAGGGAGACCAATAGTGTAGAGGAAGGGGATCTAGAGAGAGAGGACGGAGTGTGTGGAGAAGAACTGGAGAATGAATGATACCAAATTACACTACTTCCATGTACAGATATACCACAAGGAATGTGTCTTTCATATGCAATCATAATGCATTAATTAAAATAATAATGCATTGTGCAGAAAGAAGCTTATTAGAATGGAAGAAGTTGTTGGGGAGGGAGGTGGAAGAGAAGGGAAGATACAGGGAAATGAGAGGAATCAAACTGAGTTATGTGCATGTACAAATGTGACACCATGATCCCTACTGTTATGTATAAGATACTGCATCAATAAAAAAACTGAAAAATAAAATAGCAAGAGTCAATGTGAAAAAAAATACAAATAATTTTTAAAAAAAGAAAATGTGTGCTCTGTGAAAGACAGTGTTGAAATAATGAGTACAGGTCATAGACTGCAAGAAAATATTTGCAAAAGATTCATTCAATAATGGGTATCCTCCCAAAAACCTACCAAAGAAATTTTCAAAGAAATGAGAAATAAATGACCTAATTAAAAAATGGACCAAAAGAAATGGACTCCTCATTAAAGAGATATACAGATAGCCAATAACCATAAGCAAAGATGCTCCACAACATATGCCACCAGGGAAATAGGGGTTAAAACAATTAGATAGCTCTACACAGCTACTGAAGTGGCCATAATACAGAAAACAGACATTCTGAGTGCTGCAAAGGCCCGGGCACAACAGCAGCTCTCAGCTGGTGGGAACTGGTGCAGCCCCTTTGGAAGACACCTTACCGAACTAAACCTATTCTTAAACAGGATCCAGCAGTCAGGCTCCCTGGCATTTACCCAGGAGAGCCGAAAACTTATGTCCATGTGGAAATGTGCATACCGGTATTTGTCTCAACATTATTCATGGCTGCCCAAACCTGGAAGCAAGCAAGATGTCCTTCAGCAGGTGAGTGGATAAGCATAACTTGTGGTGCATCCAGACAATGACCTAGTGTTCAGTGCGAAAGGAGGTGAGCTACCAAGCCATTAAAAGACGAGAAACCTTGAGTACGTATTAGCAAGTGAAAGTGACTGGTCTTGAAAATCTACAAACTGGATGATATCAACCATAGAACATTCTGGAAAAAGCAAAACCATGGAAAGTGCAAAGAGAAGGAATTGTCAGGGGTTGACTGGGATCAGGAAGGGAGGAGTAGGTGGAGAACAGAGGGCTTGTGAGAGATCTGTGTCCCCTCCCTAAACTGCCCTAAAAATATAAAGTCTTAAAAATAATTCAATAATGATTCCCTTAGAATTATTACAGAGATAAAATGAAATCAAATGACAAATATATGAAAGGCTTTGTATGTAACATTGCTAATTTTTCAGAACACTTTAAATTAGACTTAGCCAATAAGTCATTAAGGAAAATTAGGTTCATTTGGAAAACTGTCCAACTGTGGCATTTAGACTTTGTAATATAATTACTTTCTATAGCGAATTTTCTTATACACACTAAAGGATTTTGGAAGTTTTTCAGTCCTGATTGAAGAACAATTTCTTACACCTATACCAGTGATCATGAAGTCAAATTCCACAGTGAGGAAGAGTGGGATGCAGTTTACTTTCTCTGGACTAGCCAATGATTTCTCCAGGTAGAGCATTGGCATGGGCCGGCTTTCTTTTTTTTTTTTTTTTTCTGGGGCCCGCCCCCCGGGGGTGTGCCAGGGAGCGACATCCCTAGGTCTTTCTTTATTTTGAGACAGGATCTCTGTAAATTTCGAGGCTGGCTGTGAACTTGCCATCCTCCTGCCTCAGACACCTGAGTCGCTGGGATTCAGGAGTGTGCCACTCCATCCTGCCTACACTGTCCTTGTTCAAATGATTGAAAGGTGTGCAGCCCAGGTGTTGCAAGAGGAACGCAGGAATGGGATCAGGGAACTGGAGTGCCGATTCTCCCTTCATGTACCATCTGTTAGCTCAGGAAACTGGATGGTTGAGGATTCCACTCTCTTCCCTGTGACACAGAAAGATGAGATGAGCAGGAACATTCCATTGTTCTAAGATGTGCCTTATAAATAATAGGAATCCATAAACATTGGCAGAGTTAGGGAACACTGACCTGATAAACAAGTGTGTGATATTTCTTACAATGTGCAAAGTTCAGAGTATTAGACCATTATACCATTATGTAAATGGAAAAGCCACAAACACTAAATATTTTTATAACCATTGAAATTGTAACTACACATTCACCGTAAGCATGCAGATTATCTGGAAACCCTACCCAAGCTAAAATGAATAAATAAAAGCACATAACACATAAAAGCATATTTGTAATTGCAGTGATATCCAAGATGCTTAGTGGGAATGTCACAAGAACATGTATGGACCTTGTACACCTGATGGAGGAGGGGGACTGGGTTAGACGCAAAGTTAACCTCACAGGAGCAGAGTCAGGGCACTGGACCCCTGGGCAAGGTCTGGTCACAGCAGCCTGTCTACACCCACGCCTGCACATCATGGAGAAGCAGCTGAGAGTATTTACTTGCCCAAGGAACTAGAAAGGCTTAAGTCATTGCTGACTAATATTTAGTGTTTCTGGATATTCTTTGGTGGATATGTTTTATAATTATGTTCTCCCAATCTGTGAATTGCCTTTTCTTTTCTTTTTTTTTTGGGGGGGGGGGCGCTGCTGGGGATCGAACCCAGGGCCTTGTGCATGCAAGGCAAGCACTCTGCCAACTGAGCTATATCACCAGCCCACCTTTTCATTTTAATTGGGTTCTTCAAAGAGGAATTTTTTCTTAAATTTTTGATCAACTCTGTGAAGCGCTCATGTTGGCTTCTGATCCTGCTGCCTTGTGTCTTTTCCCGCGCTCCTTGGTCACGGCGGTAAGTGGATCAACCTCGTCCACATTTTGAAGGATGACCTTTTAGTTCCGTGGATGCTCGCTATTATTCGTCTGCACTCTGTTCCACTGACTTCTATTTGTATCTTTTTATTTCTTTCTTTGAGTTTCATTTGTTTTTTTATCCTGTTGGTTTTTAAGGTGGCAGGTTGGACAATTGGTTTCAATTTATTCTCTTTCTTGTATATCGTCATTTTTTTTTTTTTTTTTTTGGAACCAGGGATTGAACTCAGGGGCACTTGGCCACTGAGCCACATCCCCAGCCCTATTTTGTATTTTTATTTAGAGACAGGGTCTCACTGAGTTGCTTAGGGCCTCGTTAAGTTGCTGAGGCTGGCTTTGAACTCGCGATCCTCCTGACTCAGCCTCCCATGTCACTTGGATTACAGGCGTGCACCACCACGCCCGGCTTCTTATATCATCATTAATGACATAATTTCCACACACAGTTTTATTTTATTTTTCATTTTCATCAAGTTGAAAATGTTTTTTAAACTTTCCTTGTGATTTCCTCTTTGACCCCTGGGTTACAGATAACTGTGTTAATTTTCAAATTCATAGAGTTTCAAGAAGCATTTATTATTTGCTCATAACTGTGTAATGTCAACCTTGTTAAAATCATGCTTTCTTAGAGACCTAACATATGCTCAAAGGAATGTTTAATTTGTACTTAAACATATTTTTTCCCTGTTATCAGATGGAGTGGAATATCAGTGAAAGAAAATCAAGTTGGCCAATCATGTTCATATTTGCATTAACTTCATGATCTTCTGCAAACTTTTAAGCTTAGGTGCAGGGAAGGAGGCTGCACTTCTCATTCAGTGCATCACCTTTGTGCAGTCTGGATGCTGTGTTATTGAGTGCCTGCACACACGGGAGCCATGTGCGTGGGTGACACCTTCCTTAGGTGTAGCTTAGAGTGGACCAGAAGCACTTTCCATTGTGCCTCCCCTCCCCAGGATGCACCTGCACCTGGCCAAAGAGAGTGCTGTCCTGGTGTAGAAGCCCTGTCCACCTGAGGGATGAGAAACAGCACCTTGGTGTTATTTTAACCCACATTAATTTTATTGTGAGTGAGTTGGACATGTTTTCATGTCAAGGGTCTATTTTAAGAGGTCTTACTGAGAATTATCTGTTTGTGTTTCATTCATACTCTATTGAAATTCCTGTCTTTCTTGCTCAATTTGTAGGGCTCTGTTCGTTTTCCTTGACATCTGGATTCCCTCCCTTTATCTGTGGTCTGTGTCCTGACTAGTTCTTCCAATTTGCCACTTGTCTCTTCAATTTGGTTAGGGTGGATTTTTTTCTTGTCATTATAAATTAATGTAGCAAAATACCCAATTTTCGTTATTGGATCTGGTATTTCCAAACACTCTTAGAATGCCCTGTGGAAACTCAGGGTGTGTATAGAACGTCTCCACGCTTCCTTCCATACTCACCCAGCTTCTCTTTATACATATGGATTTCTGATCCATTTGAAATGTGTTCTTTTTCATGGTGTGAATAAAAGATCTAATTTTATCTTTTCCAGGACTGCTTTCTTTACATCAGTGATTCTACTTATATCTTTATTACATAGTACAGATTTAAATGTAGTTGGGCTTATTTCTGGACTTTCAATTTGATTCTGTTGATATGTCTGTTGATGCACCTACTGCGAGGGATTGAAGGCCGCAGGAATCAGCTGAAGGCACTGTAGTCCAATTAACTTTTGCTTTCCACATCTGCAAGTCGATGAGCACCATATCCATGAAAGCCTGAGAGAAAAGTCACAAAGATATTAAGTAAGGCATTAATGTGATATAAGAAAATACAAAATATAACTACAAAATGATATAAGAAATTAATAGTTTAATATAAAACACTTTGGGGGAAGCTGGAGTTGATTATAATCTCAATCCAGGTGACTGGATGAACCACACCTCAAACACTTAGGGACAGGGTTACCAGAGAACTTATGATGCTCCTCCTCGTATCAAAGAGTATTTCATACACACACACATATATATTCCCTTGTAAACATCAAATATTATAATGCTCACTTCTTATCTCAGACAACTGCTAAAGCAGTGTCTTTTACTATTTTTATTTTAGCAGAATTCTGATGACTACAAAACTTTTTAACTCTCTCATCTTTTGCCTCCCCAACCTCGACCCCAGGTCAGAATCTGCTCTAAGAAATGATTTTGCATCATGAGAGGCCTTTATGTTTTTAAATGTTAAGTATAACTTTACGTTTAAATAGTGGCCACTGATAACCACCCCCCAACAGCACTCCCAACACTATTTTTTGCTTAAAATATTTTGATACCTCTGGCCTGAGGACAAATCCTGTTTGGAAGCAGGGAAGGGCCTGCTGGAGGTTGGGATGTGCATCCTGTGGGCAGATGACCGGGAGAGCATTTCCAATTACAGAGAGCACAGAGCGAATGAAGAGGAAGGCATACGCAGAAGCTTACTGGAATCCTGTCTTACTGGGAGACTTGCTACTAATCTTGGTGTAAACAAAGCTAGAAATGTGGACAAAACAGAAAGATGAGAGTTCAGGCAAGCCCGTTTTGGGTGATTTATTTATTTCGAAGCACACACTTTTCAGTCTCATTTGGTATTTGAAAGGTGACATTTCTTCTAAGAAATTCTAAACCATTTGAAGTATTTTCTTCCCGAAAGAAGATTTCTCTTTAGGACTGATTTTCCTTTCTAAGAAATGCTGGTGACAGTTTTTGTTTGGGAGTAGATCAGTGCAGGAGCACACTTTCTTTCTCTTCTCCCCCTCGACTCCTCTTTTGTTAACTATGCACCAAGTGTAATGAAACCTAACAAGCCAAACATTTATAAACTTCCTAGTCTCTTGGTTTATTGCTGGAATTAGATCCAGTGGGTCTCTATTCGACACTAAACTTTTCAGTATTTGTGAAAACTGCACTTCTATTACAGGTGGGGAAGAGGAAAGTTTGGATGCAACAGACCTTGAAGCTTAGTGTTTGAAACAGTCTTGGATTTTCAAAGACAAAGGCATGGCATGTGTCCTTCCATTTGTCCCCAAGGTCTTTTTTTTTTTTTTTTTTTTTTCTGACCAAGCTAAAAACTTTCTGAGTCAGCAATGTCCTCTTGTTTTGCAAAATTAATCCTTTTAAGAAATGTAAGATTGAGGATCTGTACAGACAGAGCTTGCAAGGAAACACAGCTCTAGGAGGGTAGAAAACTCAGCAGCCCAAGGCCAGGGTTGGAAATCCTGCTTTTTAAAGTTTATGTTCTGGTTCAATCACTAATGTCATTGCTCCTTGGTTCTTAAACTTTTATTATAGGAATAATAGTCAACATGAGAATAAATTTAAGATAATATATGTAGAGGCACAGTATATGGTAACCGTGAAGTTTCACAGGAATGATCTCAAGCAGTAAATTCCTTTTCTGGTTAGTCATCACTGCTCTTATTTTTCCTTGTTCATGCATTTTTGTTGCTTTTATTTTATTTTAGTGGTGTGCATTTAAGATGTATACCATCTTAAATGTTTTGATACACGCATTCCTAGAGAAATGATTGTTACAGTCAAGCCAAACAACAGATCCATCAGCTCACATGTGTTCCTGCTGGTGAATGTATGCAGTAAGAGCACCTGAAATCTCAACTCATAGTAAATTTCCAGCACGCTAGACGACATCACTAACCATAGCCTCATGTTATCCATTGGATCCCAAGTCTGACTCTTCTTAGGAAACCACAGTTCCACCCTTTGACAGTCATCTCTCCAGTCCCCCCTAGCCCCCACCTCCTCTGGTGATCACCATTCCCTCTGTGTTTCTATGCACCCAGCTCTTTTCAGAGGCTGCACAAGGGAGAAGCCAGGCTTGGTTTTCTTTCTATCTGGCTTATTTTATTTAGCACAATGTCCTCCAGGTTCAATGATGTTGCTGCACATGGCTGGAGTTCCTTATGGGTTAAGGTTGAATAGCATCCTCCTGGCGGATAGTCAGGTAGTTTCCACATCTTCCCTCTAGTGAATGGGCTAGGAAAGACCCCAGTGCAGGAAATAACAGAGAGGAGAGGCGGCCCCACAGTGACACAGCTTTGTTCCAGACAAACCTGCAGAGGGCGCCCAGTGGAGATTGAGATAGCTTCTGCTTACAGCTGGGGAAATGACAGGAGAGTGAGGAAGGGGAAAGTTTTGCAGTTAGGCAAAACTAGGGGGTTGTCAGGGAGGAGTCTTTGATGTCACCTTCATGCTGAACCAGGTTCAGTTCCAGATAACAATGTTCTGTCTTTGCAGGATGGCGAAGTATCGATAGGGTTTAGGTCAGGCTGTCAGAGTGACCTTGAGGTGACTCTTGTTCTAAGATGGCACTGCCTGTGTCCAGTTCCTAACATGGACTAGAAGGACCCTGGGAGAATAGAAAACAGGGATGATAAAGTGTCCATCACAAGGTTTTCTATAGTGATTAATTGAAAAAAGTACATTGCAAAAATTTTAGCACAGTCTGGCACAGAGCTCGTGCTAATCAGGTTCTCATTCTGCACATGCTGGAGGCTTCCTGCTTTATTACGTCACAAGAGTTGCAAGTTCTTACTTACACAAGTTTTCCATTGGTGTATTTTGCCCCTGGGGGGCAGATACTTCGTGTTAATTCAGAAGTGCTTGTAAATCTGTGGCAAGCTCAACCACTGAAATTGTAGATGGTGGACTATCAAGTTCTAGGCTAGAAAGACCTTCCCCAGGAGGAATCAGCTTTATTGAGACAGGAGACAGACAGGGGACATCTAACATTTGCTGACAGTTCCAAGCCACGTGACTTAGCTCCGAGTACCATGCAGTCCAAGACATGCCATGGTTTAGCCACGTGGGAGAAGCCATGCAGAACGGCAATGCCCAGTGCTTGATTGTTTTTACATCCTCATTTAAATGCAAGCTGAGTTTCCAAGGTAGACATCCTTTCACATCAACAAAGGGCAGATTTCACTGACAAAAATGAATGCAAAAATCACTGCCTGGGAGCTTCATCACATTGCAAATGCGCCAATGATGTCTGAATCCTGTTTGTGTCCATGCTGTGGGCATTGACAAAAGCTCTGCCATGATAGTGTCTGTGTTTTCCTCCAGGAAGAAAGCTCTGGAATGCAACAGATCTTGCTGTAAAGTGCATGCAGTGGCCAAATTAGCCAGACTGCATTTTGAGGCAAATTTTAGTATGTTTTCCATTAATGCTGAGATACAGAAAGAATGAAATCATAAACATTTGAACTTGACTATAAATCACTTGTGGTATGAAACCAACCTGACTTAGAATGTGTAAGTTGTTTTGTATTGATCTCATCAGAACAAACTTAATGGTGAGGGAATGAGGCAGGAGGGCAGACCACCCATAAGCAGATGAGATAAGGACCTTGGAGAAGGGGAGGGGCAGAGAACACCATGTGACCTTGGAAGGAGACATGGGGTCTGAAAAGTCATCTGCGGTTGGCTGCCACCTAAAGTGACACCTTAGCTAGAACACCCGTGACTCCTTCTAACAGCTTCAACCATGGTGGCTTTTCCTTAACTACCTGTACCTCTACCCCTAGCAAAAGCCAACCACCAAATCTACCCTTACCTGAATGCTTCCTCTCCCCAACAGATGCACTAGACCACAGGGTCGGACCTGTCCTCTTAATTAGGTAAATCAGGCATTGAATGTATGCACTCCTGATCGATGTATTGAACTCAGAGCTCCAAAAGTTTGGTTGGTCTGTGATAACATCCCCACTCCACCATCACCTGTGCTGGGCCTTCAGATATGCCAGTAAAAGCACCTAGGCAGGCTGGGAATATAGCTCAGTTGGTAGAGTGCCTGCCTCAAAAGCACAAGGCCCTGGGTTCAATCCCCAGCACTGCAAAACAAACAAACAAACACTCCTAAGCAATGGAATCCTTTGGCAACTCTCTCTTGGGACCTCTCCTCTTCAGGAGCTCTACTTTCTTTCAATTAGTCTAATAAATCCTGTAACTTTATTCTTACCCTATGTCCATGAGTTTTATTCTTTAAATTTGCAAGAAAAAGAACCTACCCATTCATCTTCTGTGTTACTGTAGAATGTCATAATAAGAAATTTAACCACTATATCAATGTTCTAGACTTAAAATTGTGAAGTAGTATGGAACACACACACAGAAGTATATAGGTGTGTGTGTGTGTGTGTATGTGTGTGTGTGTGTGTATACATAAGCCCACATTTACTACACCTCTTTTATATTTTTATAATGCCAGAGATATTCATTTTGTTACAAAGGGATTTACTTCATAAGTACGAAAAGGAAAGATGAAAAGATGAAAGAAGAAAGGAAAATTAAAAGAACAATTACTTAAAGGGTAAAATGAGAAAATAATCCAAGTATAGGAGAGAGTGCTCAGATTTTAACATTATACAGTTTTAAGTGACACATATTTTTAGGTTATACAAGATTTACATGCAACAGAGGAAGACACCTTCAGTTTACATGTATCCAGAGATGCATAAATCATAAAATGCAGTATCAAAATGCTGTCTCAAGAGATGGTACCTCTGTTTGTGCTCTGTGTTAAAAATGTTTTGAGTCTCATTAAAGATAAATGAGTTGCTTTAGGATTTTTAAAATCTTAATACTGGAAAACATTCTAGCCTGAGCCATTTCACTAGTCTCAAATAACATCCTGAGATCTTTTATTAAGTATTGAACTATTAAGGGGATGTGGAACTCAAAATAGCCAAGAGGACATTTTCTGCTACTGTTTTTTTTGTTTTTGGAAGGGGTACTTGGGATTGAACTCAGAGGTACTCAACCATTGAGCCATATCCTTAGTCCTATTTTGTATTTTATTTAGAAATAGGGTTTAGAAACTGAGTTGCTTAGTGTCTCACTGTTCCTGAGGCTGGCTTTGAACTCAAGACCGTCCTGACTGAGTCTCCTGAGCCACTGGGATTATAGGCATGCACCACCATGCCCAGCAAATAAAGGCCTTGTTTTGTTTTGTTTTGCAATTCTGGGGCCTGAACCCAGGGCTTTGCTCATGATTATAAATACTCTGTCATTAACCAAGCTGCAGTCCAGGAGATATTCTTTGTTCACATACCATGATTACAGGCACATGTAATTAATGAGCATGATGTTCTATGAGGTATTGAGATGCTTTTGAAATAATTGACTTAAATTATTGTCCCAAATATGCCTGTTTTAAAAAAATAAAATGTCACTTTTCCCAATGTCACTAAGATTGTGCTTCAGCAAAAGGGTGAGGCTTGAGACATATTTTGCAATGTTAATCAGGTGATTATGGTTATCCACCAGCACATAGGAAATAAATTCATCTTACTTCTTAAAGAACCATGGTCCAAAACACAGCAAAAGCTCATTTTTGTGTTCACACAGTTTTCATGTTAGCGGGGCAGTTTTCAAAATACCCCCAGGGGACAAGAATTCTCCAGTCACTTAGTGTAACTAGTATTATCCAAACTGTTTGTGAATTTCATTAAGTTTTGCTTAAGGGGAAACAGTCACAAGCGACAGGCACTCTCACGATTTCCCGGAATCCACCTCCTCTGTAAAACTTCACACTTCCTGTTTTCTGGTCATTCTCAGGAGCATACAGAAGGTAAAGCATTTGAGTTCCTGAGGTGAACAAGACTACCTGCCTTCCCTTTCCAGCGCTCAGGCTGTGGCACGTGCTCTTTTCGAGGTAGAGTTGTTATAGCAACAGAAAACAGATTAAAATGCCGGTGCTCCCCAGGGAGATTCTCCAGGGAGATCAGTAGAGTCAGCCCCACCCCAATCCCAAATCCCCTCCCTATAGCCCACCCCAATCCCTTCCCACGCCCTATAAAAGTTGGCAACAAAAGAACTAATGCGTGATTTCCCAGCACACGGCTTTTAGGTGTATGGGCGATTGTCACTGGCCAGCTAAAATAAAGGCTTCTTTTAGCTTTATGTGATCGGCTTGGGGGATTTTATTTTCTTTGGGTGCAACAGAGTCAGAGCAGTGCTCTTCACATCCGTGGGCCTTTGGTGATGGCTCTGCTCTGAAGGTGGCTCCTGGGCATGTTGCTGAGCTGTTCAGGGCTCTTGCCGCCATGGCCTGCTGTGGCCTTGTGGAGGGAGCACAGGAGGGAAGTGTCCCGCAGGCTTGAGTGTGGAGCTGTTGGTCACCTGCTCAGTGTTAACCCTCTGTGCTGCTGAGCCACAAAGTGTCTTTGAACAGAAAGCCACAGAGCAGGGCTGTGTGTGGATCTGTGGACAAAATGAACCCAACCCTGTACTCCCCTTAGAAACAGCACTGTAGTGTTTACTAATTCATTGTGAGCAGTGACTTTATAAATAGAACATAACTAAGTGTATGTAGGAAGTAAATTTACATTACATCTCAAATTGATTTAGATGTAATTCATGATTTGGTTTTTTATTTTTTATTCTTTTGGTGATTCTTGAAGATTCCTTGGCATTTCATTTAGCAAAACCCAAAGAGAAAGCTGTATAAAACACAATTTGCATTTGCGCAAATGTATGTGTTCCTCGAAAACTATTGTATATATGTTATCTTAAATCCATCTCATTTATGCAAGAATAGCATTTTATTTTAGAATAATGATAAACATTAGTGGTAACAACAGTGATAAGAAATTGCTGGTGTCCAGAACATTATATAGCATAACAAATGCATTTTCCCATTCAATCTTTGGAACAATTGTGGAAACTATTATTAATCCATTGTACAGATAAATATGCTGAGGCACAGAGAGGGTGTTAAGACTTTCTCCAGACACACTGCTACTGAAAGCAGATATAGAATTACACATGGATCATTCAGAGATGAGCATATTCAGTAAGTAGAGTAAAAGTACTTGTTTACTAGTATGTTAATAGATACCATAGTTTGATATCTGCTGACTTAGCAAAATACAATTGTGATGGAAGAGGATGCTTTATTTTGCTGTGGTCTTGCTTTATAGGTCTCATGCCCAGAGTGGCTGGTGAGGGAGTACTCAGAGTAGAATAACACCTAAGAGGATGAGATTGTCGTACAGCAGATCTGAGCCCAGAGCAAGTGTCCGTGTTGCATCTTGTTATCACAAAGGCAAACGGAGCCTGGAGGGGTTATAGAATGCTAGACACTGGTCTGGCAATGACTAGCACTGTCAGTGCTGAAAGTTGCTGAAGCAAGCTGAGTTTTGAGCAATAAAATGGAGAAACTTACCTGATCCTTACCTTACCTGTAGCACACCGCTGCTCAAAGCACTCAGGAACGCTACGGACACAGCCACCATGAGGTGTGCCAGCGTGAGGAACTGTCAGCACTGATCAACAGCAGCAGCACTGTCACCGTCCAGCTATCTGTCACTCAGTTGATGCTTCTCTCAACATTTCAAGAATTTTTTCTTTGAACTGATGTTAATTGTGACGCCTGTCATTCCACATTTTTCTGTTGGGCTTGCCTGAGTGTATATGAGTTGAACCGTGTTTAATATTTCATTAAAATTAAAAAGAGGACTTTCAGTAATTCTGTTTTGCTGTGTTATGTGGGGATTAAACACGGGGGTTCTCTACAATTGAACTACATCCCCGGCCTTTTCAACTTAATTTTCTTTTTCAGGTGGGGTCTTGCTAAGTGGCCAAGGCTGGCCTTGGATTTGCAGTCTTTTGCTTTAGCCTCCCACGTTGTTGGGGCTACAGGTGTGCACTCCCACGCTTGACTCAGCAATTCCATTTTATGTTTTCAGTGTCTGTTGTTAGCCTACCTTCTCCTGCCATGTTTGATTACTTATCACTGAAAGCACACCTGAATTTGGCTCTCACTACCTCTTTGATTAGCCTCCTCATGGATTCACTGGGATTATTCTAATAGAGGATCTCCCCCGATTGGAGAATGAAACACCTTAGCAAGAAAAACAGTGATATCTCATAGATCCACAGGTAGCATAAATGGAATAAAATTTATAAAAGTTATTTTTTTTAATTAATCACAAACTGGAGTTCATCAGAGAAACTAGGAATTTTGGCTCCATTCCTTTAAAAGCAGTTTGGCTTTTCAAATGACCAGCAGGAAAATTTAAGAGCTGCATTTTGGATTTAAGTAATTTATTTCCTTTTTATGATGTAGTACATTTTAATGCTTGAAAAGTCAATGAGAGGAATCCCCTGCAAAGCATTTACTCCTAAGTATTGATGTGGGTTGATTCGCAGCGCTGTGTGCTGACAGGGCTTTGTGCTTCTGGGTAACAGCCTAGCTGGGTAACTGTTAAGGACTTTTACTTATTCAAGACACTTGCAGGTCTTACTCTTGGGAGCACATTGGGAACACATTGTCTTCTTTGCTTTTGTGGCTCTGTGCTGTCTGGTGTCACACTGATCTCTTTCATGGAGGTCCGGCTCCTGGCTTCCTTTCCTCTGTGACTAGATGGGAACTCACAGGCTCTGCAGCTTCTCTCCTATTTCCTTGTGTGCTAGTCGAACGCACCTTCTGCAGTTAAGTGAGAACGGAAGCCAGCTTGGGATTCTCCCCCACATTTTAGAAGAAACAGTTCCACATCCTAACAATGACAGAGCTCAAGTCTGAGACCTGGACTCCCAAGTTCCTCTGTGGCAGTCTGCTGGAGGGCGAACAGCTCTGAAATGGCTTAGGGTGTGGGAAATCCAGTCCGTGTTGATCACCCCCCCCCCCCCCGGGCTCTGCTCTACACAGTCATAAGGGAACATCAGGCAACATCCAGAAGCATGATTGAAGTGTCTTATAGGTAAATCATTCTTCCAGGCTCCTGGCATGAAGCAACGAGGAAGATAAACAACAGTTCTTTCTAAATGCTATTTAATTCAGTGCAGTTTGGTTGAATGGAGTTGAGTGAGAAAGTAAAAGAATAAATAAATGTCAGATAGTGATCAGTCTCGTGGAAAAAAAAAAAAACAAGCTCAAGGAACACACAGACTTCACATCTGGGGGATGATTTTGTTTGCTTGCTTCTTAGATGGTGAGGGAAAACCAATTTAAGAAGGTCACATTTGAGAAGAAATTTAAAACAGCGAGGAAATGAGCAGATCCAGGACATGGGAGAGAATATTCCAGCAGAAAGACCAGCTGGCAGGAAGGGCAGGATGGCTCTGGCTGGGGAGTGGGCTCAGGGCATGGTGGGGAGCTGGGTCTGCGGCGACAGGTGAGCTTTTCCTTTACACATGAGGGGAAGCCCTCAGAAGATCTGGTATGTGTGATCTCATCTTGTTTGTGTTCTAAGAAGGATATTCTGGCTGCTGGGTGAAGAATACACTATTGAGAGGAAAACAGGGTAAGAGGCTGATTGTGGGAGCCCCGGGAGGTTGTGGTGGCTCAGGTTAAGGTGGAGCTGTGCAGTTGTGGAAGTGCACATCTTCTTGGCTAGATACACATGCAAGAAAAAGGAAGAGAAGCAGACCTCTTTGGAGCAAGAAGCGGCCCTTTTGAGAAGGGGGCCAGTTGTGGGTGCAGCTTGAAGTGGGGCAGTGAGGTGACCAGGGTCACGTCCCCACTGCTTTGAAGTTCCTGGTGGATGTTCTAATAGGATATCTGAGCACGTAAGAGGCATGTGGATCAAGGAAGATGTCAGGATATGCACAATAAACGTGGTTGTTCATGAACCTAGAAGATGGTGACGGAGTGACAAGATGACCTCACCTGGAAGGTGAGCGAATTAGGAAGAGCCATAGGCTGGGATGGGGACTCCAAAACACTCCAGCTTTCTGAGCTCAGAGAGAGTGGAGGCAGAGGCAGAGTGGCCAAGGGTGAATCACAGGAGAGGATGCAACCTCAGAAGCCAGAGGGTCAGCAGGTTTCAGCAAGGGCTCAAGGAAGGACCACCTGTGTCTCCTGGAGAGGCTGTAGAAGACCAGGGCAAGAGGACAGAGAAGGCCTCCAACAGGGTACTATCTCCAGGGATACTTCAGGTATAACAGGAAGAGACACGGAACAGTAGATTTAAGGTGATGTGGGGGAAAAGGGGAGAATTTTTAGAGAAAGAAAATAATAAATCCAGTTGTCGCCTTAAACAACTGATAGAGAAGCTGATACAAAAGAAAAGGAGAGTTTGCAAGAGTTGAAAGCTATTGGGTGTCAGAGAAGGAGTGGCATTCAGTGTGCAGGGATGAGCAGACCCTCACTTACCAGGCAATTACTAGTGTGAGTTCAGGCCAGAGGAGAGCACACGGCCACATCAGTGACAATACAGGGACTTCACCAGCACGACCAACGAGGCCCAACTAGTGGGCACTGCTGGAGCTCCCCACGCAACAGCAGGACGCACCTTCTTTTAAAATGTATAAGAATGATTCAACAAGGAGGAAAACCATGTGGGGAAATAAAACTAAAGTCATCCAGAAAATATTTAGGAGATTTTTAAAAGTGCAATTTAAAATAACTCATGACTCAATAATAAGAAAAAGAGAAATTAAGAAATGTGTAATATTACTCAGCTTTCAAGAAGAATGGAATTATGGCATTTGCCAGTAATTGGGTGGAGTTGGAGAATATCATACGAAGCAAAATAAGCCAAACCCAGAAAGTCACAGGATGAATGTTTTCTCTGATTTCCGGATGCTAATTCACAATAAGGGGATTGGGTGCTAGGGAAGAATAGAGTTACTTTATATTAGGTAGAGGGGAGTGAAGGGAGGGGAAGGGGCATGGGGGTAGGAATGATAGTAAAGTGAAACAGACATTATTGCCTCATGTGCATACATGACTTCATGACCCATGTGATCCTGCAATATGTACAATCAGAAACATGAGAGATTACACTGCATTTATGTATGATCTATCAAAATGTATAGATGCATTCTACTCTCATGTACAATTAATTAGAACAAATAAAAAAATTATTAAAAAAAACATATTAAGCCAGAGGACATTGAAAAGAAAAATATATTAAAATTTGTGAAATGCAGCTAATGCTTAGTGGGAAATTTATATGTATTAGAAAATGAAATTAGAAAAGAAGAAAAGACCAACATCAATAATGGAAGTTTCTACCTTTAAAAAAATTAGAAAAAGGAGCCCAAACAAAACCCAAGGTAAGCAGATTAAAGAAATAATAATAATAAAAAATAGACATAAAATTAAAAAATGGATAAATAATGGATTCATGGAACCAAAAACTCGTTTACTGAAAAACCAATAAAATGGATTTAACCTCTAGGTGCAGAAACAGAGGAGATGCAAGTCACCAACATTGCTCATATAAGAAAGTGCATTGCTTTTAGTTAAATTACTAATAGGAACAAACAAGTTTGAACCAGGGAATTTTTTTCTCCTTCCCCTCTCTCCCTCCCCCC
>JAJEJO010002663.1:483737-576295 GCA_020662805.1 Glaucomys volans
TTTTTTTTTTTTTGAGGCATTACCAGGCTCCTGGTATTTATCACATTTAGTGCTCTAGAGCATCAGTGATCTAAGTAAGATCCCTGGACCCTGAGCACTATCAGCATCTCCTGGGAACTGCAGAGCCATAGGAATATCGTGTCCCACTCCAGCCTCATGGAATGAGAGCCCAGTTCAGGGATGGGCCAGCTGGGTGCTCTCTCAGCTCAGGAGGTTCTGATGGGCACACTGGCACTTGAGAACCACTGGATTAAAAGATCTTTAATTTTCATTCTAATCCGAGGTACTTTGGTTTATTTCAAATAGATTAAAAGTCAAGTAAGTTAATTTCTTATTGAAGATTTTGATGCTATCCCTTATCATTTGATTCACTATCTCCAGAATGCTCTTAAAGTGTATGGTTTGTGCAAGCCCTACAAACCCCAGAAAAAAATAATTTCATTTTGCTGTTACAGCTTTTGAAGTCACTTAGCCTGATTGTATTTTTATTTTGGTGCCGCTGAAATATCATCAATACTCCTACTCATGACCTTGAGTTGCAAAGCAAGGACAATATGTATCATTTTAAACCCTAATGTGACCTCTTGGAGTTTAATTAGTGTGGCCCTTTGAGCTGACAGGTTTAAGTAACCAAAAGAAGTATTTGTGTGTTTAGTTAGGCTGTTTAGACGTGGCATCCATTGAGAAAACCCAAAACTTGTATAAAAAATGGATTTTTTCTTAATATAATGAAAATTCAGATCATTTTTATGAACAGATTTACCAAGTAGGTTCTTACCTAGGAAAATTAATAAAAAGTAATGAACCCGCTATACTGTTAAGAATTTTAGAACAAAAGGAAGTCTCTCTGCTTAGGTTTTTTTGCCATCTTCTGCCTTTCATCCTGCCTACAACCAGGTGAGAGGCCCTGAAAATGGAGGCTTTTCCTGGAGACCTTTGCATTGCTTAGGGTTGGGAGATGATGCAACAGGAACCCCCCAAACACTGGAACAGCTGGCAACCAGTAGGAAAGGGCTGCTTCCAGTCACTGCTGCTCCTCATTAGAACTGAAATGGGTTCACCTTTGATAAATAGGGCCTGGCAAGGAAAAGAACTCTAGGATTTTAGGAAAAAAAAAACTTTCGAATCAAATTCACGAATAGCTACATTAATGAGAATGCACAATTTAATCAATACCTTACAGTTATGTTGACAGATAACTAAGAAAATGTTTGCCTATATTGCAGCTGATTTAAAAATCATTAGCTGGGCAGGATGGCACATGCCTATAGTCACAGCTGCTAAGGAGGCTGAGACAGGAGGGTCACAAGGTCAAGGACAGCCTAGGCAACTCAGTGAGACCCTGTCTGGAAATCAGATTTAGCTCAGTGATAGAGCACCCCTGGGCCAATCTCCAGTGCCAATAAATAAATAAATGAGAAAAAAATCATTAGCAGATCAAGCTTTTGACTATTTATACATTATTTATAATATAAGTTGAAACATCCCCTTGAAGCAGTTTGTAAAAGGGCAGTATATTATTGCTTGCGAATCGAAGGGGATTTAAAGATTAGAAACAGTGCATAGCAAAGCTGAGGTCTTCCCGGGAAGGCGCATGTGGCTTCATGACAAGCCCTGTCTCCTTAAGATTTCCGGTGGGATCTAAGTGGCTGTGTTCAAGTTGCAGTTTGACTGGAGCCCTGCCCAGACTCCCCAGGAGCTCACCTGCTTCTCCTGAGTCTGGACTTGGGCCTGGTCCCCTTTGAGGACCTTACTGCTGCTCAGCCAGGGGCAGACTCTTTGTTTCACCAGGGGGGAAATTGAGACAGACCTGACATGCTCCTTTTGCAATGGAGCGCGATGTGGGAAAAGGCCAAGAAATTTCCATTTTGTAAAAGAAACTGCATTCAGCTTGAGGCCATCTTTTCTCCCAGTGGCCTTGGGCACTTTCAGGAATAGGTTAGCCTGCACACTGAGGACTGAGAGGACTGGCTTCCCACCTGGGAAGGGTGCTCCAGCTCTTATCTGGGAGGCGGTGGGGAGAGCTACCCCTAAGACCTGCCACCAGCAAGAAATTCTGCTCCACTCACATGGCAATTTCTGCAGCCACACAGCATGACAGGCATGTGCTGATGGGGGTATGGTATGTGGCCCACGGCTTGGCCTCTCCGCCATGTAGCAGGCCGTTCCTGGACTGGTGGAAAAATAGCCCCTGCACACGGGATATTGGGCCAGGCATCTGGGACTTAATAAACAAACTTCAGTTTCCTTGCTGAGACTTTTCACTTCTCCATTTGTTTCAAGAGAAGTCGTGATGTTGGCACGTTTTGGTGATGGCCACTTCGGGTCCCTTTGGCACTGGCACCAGCGATGCTGTTTTCTACTCCTGTTGTGCTTCCCCTGGTTCTTGGTATGATTTTTTCCCTTCAATAGTACTCTGGATATTTGGGATGTCACATTGGCAGACTCTTGATATTAAAATATTAAAACTCTTAGCAGGCAGTCAGTGTCTAGGGTCAGCTGATAGGTCTTGGCCTACTTTATAAGCTATCTATGCAGTGGCAATTGATCCTTCAGGACATTTGCAATGCTATTCTGCTATGCTTCACTCTTCTGGTGCCTCTGGGTCTCCCATTTCAATCTCTGTAGGTGCCTTGGGGAGGGGGATTTAAGAAACACTGATCCTGGTTTGCTTTCTGACAGGAGGGGCTTCAGAGCGATGCTGGTTCTGGGTCATTTTGTATTGTTGGGTGGAGGGCCTGGGGACTTCAGCCCCCTGGTGCTGCTACAGTTGTGGATGGGCCACCCATGCCTCCCAGTGTGGGCTGGTTGATGCAAGGTGCGGATTCTGCTGGCTCCCCAGGGTTGGGTGGGTAGCTCCTCAGTGCTGCTGCGGCTGGGGTGACCTGCCCTTACTGCTGGGTTCTGGGTGGATCTCCTTGCTAGGCTTCTGCTGGTCTGTTTCTTTCTTGGCACTTTGTCCAAAGATAGGCAGGTGTTCTATTTGTTTGTTCTCTTTTCTCTTTTGATCTGTGCCTGTTGTTGATTCCAAGTTCCTGGCGTCTCTGGCTCCAAGTCAGGGACAGATGGAAGTTAAAGAGAAAGCCTCGAGAATTGCCCTCAGTGTCAGGTCCTGAGTCACACGCTGCTCTTCCTTTCTCCACCTTAGGGGCCTTTGATGGGTGCTGACTGTTTCCAGGCACCAAAGCTACCATAGTGTTCTCCTCAGCTTGACTGAACAGGCTCAGGTCTCCCACCGGAGGTCCCAGCCCCACCTCCAACCCTAACAGAATCCAGATGTCCCTATCACAGAGGTCTCTCTGATTCCTTTTGAGAGAACTGACTTTAAAAAAACTGGTAATTGTAATTGCCCCTTTGAGATATGAATCTTTTAAAAAGCCCTCACCAGTTGTGCAGCCCAGGGCTGCCTCTTTCAAGCACCGGGGAGCCATGATTTTGGAAATGCAGAAGATAGTGTGCCCGTTTCCTGTCTCTGGGGCAGTAGGAACCTAACTCCTGCTCTCCCAGCTGTAAACCTGCCTCCTGCTTGAAAAGACAGGCCTTTGCTTTTGCTTTTAGTGAGACGATTGGCAAACACAGGGAACCTAGCCTGCCCCCACCTTGCCCAGCGCTTACAAATTGTACCTGGTGAGTTCGGGCTGAGTCCTGGCCTTTCTCCCCAGGGAACAGACTTGAGTCCAGTTTTCCTTACTTGTTTGCTTTCATCCATGAGGATATTTGTACAGTGCTATTAGTGTTCTGTTCAGGAAACCAGGCCCAGGATTCTGATATGTTGCTGGGCTATCAAAAACCCCACAGCTCACACCCTTTCTGGGCAAGCCCGCCTCATAACACCAACACCAGGATTTTTATGGGGTGACAGACATGTCTGGTACTTTCCTTGTGGTGATGGTTTCATGATTGTACATATTAAGTACCTAAATGTACATATTGCATATTGATTATACTTCAACAAATCTGTTTTAAAAGATTAAACAGATCCATGTAAGAATTTATCTTCTTTTTTTCCTCTACCTATCCTTTCCCTCCTCTTCCCCTCTCCCTCTCCAACTCTCCTCTCCAGTTCCCATCTTTCCCTCTTTCCTTCTTTCTTGTGCAACAGCTCTCTGTTTGGGGGTTCCCTGGACTAAGCTCAGATGAAAGCATCTTGTAAGATTGGTGTTACTCCCTGTGGGTGCGCTGGAGTTTGAAGAAGGTGACTGTGGTCCTTCTCTGAATTGACTCTGATACACCAATTCAAGCACCAGAGGATTTGGTGAGTAAGTCCCTGGGAGACCTTTTACCTACTTTATGCTAGTAATGAAGGTGAGGCTTGCACTGCCTCTGGGTTTAATGATGCTTTTTCTTGGTGAGAATTGGTATTTATCTCAAAAAAATCCCAGCAGCATATTGTTAAGGATATATTTCTGAATTTACTAATAATACCTGTATGGAGAAGAAGTTTCCCAGTGGGAAAGAAAGAAAGTGAGAGTGAGTGAGTGGCATGGAAGTTCTCAACTTCTTTCAAACCCCGTGGCATGGGTGTGCTGTGCTGGGAGCTGCTCTGTGCCATCTCTTACCTAGTGTCCCTGGAGAACCTCAAGCTTCTTGAGTTCTACACTGCAAATTTCTCTAGAGCACCCCTTCTTCCTCATCATCCTATCTGGTGGCCTGCTCATGCACAGAGTGATGGAAATGCATAATGAGAGTCACTGACTCCACCCTGTCTTCCACTCAGCTCCCAGGTCCAGCACATTCTTCTTCAACAGTCCAAGAGTTTTTGTGTTCTCTCTCTCTCTATCTTTTCATAACCATGGACATAGGGTCAGTTCTCAGGTTCAAATACCTGTTTTTATTTTTCTGAACTGTTGAAAAGCCATTTAATTGTAGATAAGTTTAAAGTTATATTCTACACTTAACATGGAAGAAGAAAATCAGATAGTGTTAACATCGCCCTTTAGAATATCTTAGCTTCCACCAAAGTGGCAGAGTGCCACCTGAGTCTGTTCAAGGCAGAGCATTTTTTTTCTCAAATCACTTTTAAAAATCTCTGTTGTTAAACCTGAGCACATGCTGTGTTGGGGAGGAAGGTGGTCAGAAAGGCATATCGCACCTCGGAACACTACAATCCCACTCGGAGCAGTTCGTGCAAACCCAACACTGCATTTGTGAGGCTAAATGAAGAAAATGCAGACTTCAGTCTTCTCTGTATTAAATAAATTATAATGGGCACCAGGCCTGAAGACTGCAAATGGCACATCCAGTTGAGCCTCATAATTGACCTTCACCTTGCTCAGTTTGCAGATGTAAGTGAAATTTGGACTGTTTCTTCTAGGAGACGGAAGAAATCTAGAACTCACATTCAACCAATCAGACACAGTCTCCAAATTGATGTAGCTACCCACTGTCCAGTGGGACAGACTGATGAGGCAACTTTATGACTGCAGCCACCAAGGTATATTCTTTGAATCACTTCTTGTTTTCTCTTTAAATGTTTGTTCCTTCTATTCCTGCAAATTCAGGCTCCTAAGCACTTTTGATTTGGAGCTGCACCAATCATGATTCATTTTTTACTTAGGTAAACTTTTTAAAAGTTTATGGTGCCTCATTTAATCTCTTAACACATATCATATCAATCAGGGGTCCATGCTCCTACTGCATTTCAAAATAATCCGTATTTGACAATTGTGTATATATGTATGTTTCTAGGAATGAAGAAGTGATAGAAAGAATATGTCTGCTTATGGCTGCAGTTCTGAAGACACACAGTTCTATATTTATTTGCATTCAACCTCTTTCCTGTTAAAGGCAGAAGTTACATATTTTGATATCAAAATATCTGCTTCATTGTCAATAAGGCCAATTGGAAAATGTGGCTTTGGATTTCCTCCAGGTGAGCTGCTGGCCTCCTCCCTGACACATAGAGGAATGGATCAGCTTGGGCAGCCCAGAATAACTACAGATCCCCCCTTAAGTGGGGCAGGCCTTCTAGTTCTGCCTTGTGGAGAAGGAAGTGAGTGAAAGATCAGAAAGTCAGTGGTCTTGTTTTTCTTCCTCCAAGCTCTCCATGGGACTTGAGAGACGAGAGCATGAGAGGTTGGGAGTATCCCTGGTCCTGACCTGACCCTGCATCACTGGGTCTTATGCACTGAGCCCTGGGGTGATGCGTGTGTGGGAGCTTTCTCACCAGGGGGCTGCAGTGGGCTTCCACCTGCTCCACAGACCCTCTGTCCACACTGTAAGTTCTTCCCCAGTGAGAGATGTGAGCCTGGCTGTCTCTGGCTCCATGGTTTTCTCTGTGACTTGGCCTCGGGGACTGGGTCCCAGTCTACTTCAGTGCACAGTCTGGTCCTGCCTCTGCTTCCCAGTAGCCTCCCCTTGAAGCTCCTCTCTAGCTCTTTGCTAGCGTGTCTTTGTTTCTTATCTTTCCTCTTCATGGAATTCTCTCTTTCATTTTCCTTTTCCAAAATACTCCTACCTTTCACAGTGTGGGTCTCATGGCCCTGTTATGGGAATTGTGTGACATATTGAAGAAACGAATGATCTCTGAGTATCTGTGCTTTGCATGGTGCTGTTCAAGGATCACTCTTGCCAAGAAACCTTCCCTTGCCCCTGCAGCAGAAAGATTCTCCTCATTTTTCCTGCAAGGAAGAGCCTCTGCTGACACTTGCTCCATGGCTTCATGAGCAGCCCTGGGTCAGAGCCCCTCTTCCCCATCCCTTCCCAGCACAACCCAGAGCCAAGGAATAGGCCCACTCAGAGTTTGGGGAGTGAATTCCTCCCCCTGTGCAAGCCAAGAAGCCTCACAGATTCCCCTTCCCAGCGTTCCTTGCTGCCCCGGTTTGCTCCCTCCATCTTTCCCTTCCTCTCCTGCTTCTTCCCCTTCTTCCCCCTTATCCCACATCAGGTATGGCTGCCATTTTGCTGCTGCATAAACTTGTGAAGGTCATGGGGCACCAGAGTGTAGGTGATGGAGGAATCCTCAGGCCACTCCTCCCCCACTGCAGCTGGAAGTGGAGGGGTTGGAGAAGTCTTGGTAGAAGTCTGGAAAGAACTGGCTGTGGAGGGTGGATTTTCCACTGTTCTCCCCGCTTGTTCCTCTGTCTCTGATGTTACAACAAGCAGAGATTTGCAAGGTCTAATGAGAGGAAGCTGAAGAAGAGCTGAGCACTGCAGGTCCACCAGTGTGAACTTTTTATTATATTAAAGCAATAATTCTCATTTTGGAAGATAGAGGGAGAGAGAAGGAGGATTTAGACATCCTAATGCGGTGATAGGATGCAAATAAATCCTGTTAGTATGGATAGCCCAGCAGTGAAGCGTTTTTAACCATTTTAATAGCCAGATTATAATTGAGAAAAAGATGGTATTTCAGAGTTAAAAGTTAGAAGATAAAACTCTTTTAAAGAGTCATGGACGTTTGTCTAGATAGAGAAGTTTTCACAAGACTTCACGAGGAATTGTCACCAGGATTGGTCTTCCTTCTCCAGAGCAGAACCTCAGTGACTGGGAGGGTAGATAGCTGCCTCTCAGTACATAAACCCCCACTGCACACAGCTCCTGGGCGTCTCTGTCAGCTCCAAAGCAGGGCCCCCGCCTCCCAATGAGCACACGAGGCCTCGCCAGAGGAGCTCCTCTGCTACCAGCCAGAGTGCAAACCTGTGCCCCCCAAATCTTGTAATCCCCAAAGATTCCACTGTTGTCCAGCAAAGCCAAGAGCTCAAGAGACCAGGTGATGGAAGGAGAGAGAGCTTTGTTGGCAACAAGCCAGCACATTGGAAGACAGACTATTGTCCCAAGAAAAGCCATCTTGTTTAGGGGTTGCAGATCCAGAGATTTATGGGATTTTACAGGAAGCACATCTGAAAGGGATGTTTCAGAGTGGCTGTGAATTTCATGTGGCTTGCTCCTTTGGCCCACAAGCTGTTGTTATCTGAAGATCACTGGATGTTCTGGATTTTGCAAATCTAAAGAAAAGTCACCAATGAGTAAGTTCTATGACTCCTGTCTTTTGGTTCCCTTTCCCAAGAATAGCTAACTCTGCAGTTAGTTCCTAGGAAAAAGGCATCTTTCATGGGAGAATAGGGGAGACAGCCTTGCTCAGCTTTCCAGAGAAGAATGGTTTCAGCTGGTCAGGTGACTGCTCTCAGAGGGGTCCTCTGTAGCCAAGCTGGTGGGAGGCTACTGAGGTGCTGCTCAGCTGGCTGGCCTCCAATCAGTGAGTTATAAAATCAACAAAATCAAGCAGAGCTGGAAGGTTTATTTCCCCTCTGTTATAATTTGGCTTGCAATGCTGGTGGTTACCCTTACCTCCAGGGTGGACTCTACCATAGACCAGAGGGGACAGGACCCCGGGAACAAAGTGAGTGACATCCACAAGAGATGTGTGCAGAGGAAGATAACAAAATCGTCTTCTTTGTGTGATAGACACAGGTTTTGTGAGTCCTAAACAGATCTGCCAAGTATGCTCCTTCACTTTCTTTGCAAGGAAACTTCACTTTTGAAACTTACTTTGTGGAAAGCTCAGTTTCCATCATGGGACAATTTTGAAAGGTAAATCCAGGATTGTTCCCTTTGCCTTCTCCCTGGGTGTGGGCTAAGCCCTGGACCAGGCTGAGTGACCAGCTTCCACCTTACCTGCTGTCAGAAGAAGGGTTGGCTGGGCATCAGATCCCTCAGGGTGTGTCCTTCCTCATGATCTTTGGCACTGTTCAATGGCACCTGTTGCTCCTGTCAGTCTCCTCTGAAGACCCCCTCCACTCAGCTTCCCAGCCCAGGTGTCTTGCTGGATCCTCCTATCCCCATGCTGAGCTCCTGCCTGGCTGGGGCACACGACCTCTCACCCACGTTCTCCACCTGTGTCCTCACAGAACATTCCAGAAGCTCATGTCTCTGTCTCTGCTCTTAGCACAGATTTATGCTGCTGCCTCAGCAGCCTGTCTGAAGGGCTCTACCTGCTGGGCTCTCTGTTAGTTAAAATATCCACTCGGGAACATAATTCTTTGTTTTGTGATAAGTAATTTTCTTACTGAGCTAATGAATGTCACTACATCATTGGGTGGAGAGCAAGAATTAAGATAAATGAGGGAAAGGAAAAAACCCTCATTTTCTTCTCAAAGCAGCACAGCGCATTTCCACGTACCTGTAAAACTTCTGCATCTCACTGTAAGAACTTTATCTAAGAGATGGAATGTCACTTACAACAAATAACTGGAAGAAGAATTCTCACAGCAGGCTTGTAGTAGTCCAAATATGGAAACAACACAGATGTTCAAACAGGAAAATGAATGAACAAATTGTGGTATATGGAGAATGAAATACTACTGAGCAGTACAAAAGAATATATTGCTGTATAAACTCAATATTTTTGGATGACAAAGATATTAAGATGAGGGAGAAAAACGGACACATACATGTAAAGTTCTAGGAACAATAATTTTAATCTCCAGTAACAGAAATCAGAAGTCTTAATGCCAAATGGTGATGCTGACTTGTGAGATGGGAATTGACTGGAAAAGAACACCAGAGAACTTTCTGAAAAGATGGGAATGTTCTTTCTCTTCACTGAAAGGAAGGTTATATGGGTGTATCTTTTGTCACAACTCATAAAACGAACCTAAAAAGGTATGCATTTTATTATAAACCAACTATGCAGCAATTACAAAGTGATAAAGGTTCATATAAATGTGTTCTAAACAATTGGCAAGGATCAGATCTTGAACCACTTAATAGGAGAATGAACAGAGCATGCACAAACTGAGCTGCTCAGCCTCCATCCTGCTGGCAGTGGAGATGGGCTGGAGGGCCTGAAGCAGAGACCTCTGGCAGGAAGTCCAGCCCTGGAGGGGGGCAGCGTGAGATGGTCACAGAGCTTACAAATGTGAGGTTCTCACAGAGGTCAGCAGTGTGCCCTGCACAGGACAGGATGTCCACGTGGTGTTTGACAAGCTAGGCTTAGAGATGGAGAAGGGAGGCTGGCATGACTCCCACTGGGTGTTTTGGTGGCTGGGTGGAAAACTACGCTGGAATTGAGCCAGGAGATGTAGGAGCAGGGCCAGAGCTAAAGTGAGACAAGCAAGACCAAATGACAAGTGGTGTTGTGTAAACTCAGCAACTGAGATAAAAACAGGTTCACGGGAGGGGCATAGTCAAGCATGAAGCTCATGGGTTTGGTTTTGGAAATATTGATTTTAGTGTGTGAAGGATCAGGTGCAATGGACCAGAGAAATCTGGCTTCCAATTTTGAGTGGCATTTAAGTTTAATTCTTCTGTATATTATAAAAGGAGGGAAGCATGAAGGACTCATAGGCAGATGGACATCACAGTATGTGTTGGCTGACATTATATATGATGTTTTTCTGAAGAGATTTTTATAGTATTCTTATTATGGTCTAGGACCCATAACAAGGAATTGCTCAAGTATTTTTTTTTTATTGTTGTTGCTCTTTTGTTTTTGGCGGAGTAAAGGTAAGGGAAATTGCATATAGAGAACCCACTGTTTTCAGTGAAGCAGGAATCAAGGTCGTTTGAAGGTGGACCTTCAGAAATGCATCAGGGAGGCAGGAGAAAATGCAAAGGGTTCAGAACAGCCAGTGTGAGGAAAGGGTTGACTCCAGATTGTTAAAGAAATGGTGAGTATCACTGAGGGTTCCCTGAGTAATTTGAAATGCAATATGTTTTTCATAATATTTTGTGCTATGACACCATAATTGCGTATCTTCTCCATGTGAACTCTTGCAGGTGAGATTTGTTTGTACATGTTTATTTATTTGCTAAAATTGCAATACAATTTTATAGTCCTGATTTATACTAAAATGATAAACTCAAATAATGTCTTTCTATTTGAGTATGTTTTACTATCCCTCAAAGTGTTGGCATTAAAAATCCCTAAACACTTGATAAAGCAAACAATTTTGTTGAACTAAACACTTCACCAATCCCACAAATGTCACTGATCAAAGTCATCAGCATTAGGGATTTAAGATGAAAGTAAGCAGCACACTGAAGCAAGGAAGATTCTAGAGCCATAAAACTGTAATCCTCTCTAAAAATATGGGATTCCATGGCTTTTTCAGAATTGCAACATCACCAGGAAGTGGATGAGTTATCCAGAGGAAGGTGATGGGGAGGGGGAGGGGGAGGGCTTTCCAAAGCAGAGAGAAGAGCTCTGCTTGGCTGTAGGTGCCTGTCACTCCCAAGGAGGTTTGTGACCTAAGGTGGATGTACTTCACTTCCATCAGACATCTCTGAGCTTGCTATATTTTGATGTGTCAAATTACCTCACCATGCAAGGAGCAAGTTGTTGCTGACATACGTCTTCAGCACCTGATATGTAAACCAAGTAGAGTTGCTAACAAAATGCATTTCCGTGAGAAGTAATTTGCAAAGATACAAATAGGGTGTGATACAAATAGGTGTGACAAAATAAGAAATAAATACAGAGAAGACAATATCAACACAGTTACACACCTCGCAAATAGTGAGATAAAACACAGGAAATGTTTTATATTTTCACATTTTAAATAAAGTATGCATGTATAGAATGTGTCAAGAATATTTTAATGGAGATGTAATAAGCAATTGGGCACAATAATAAAACAACAGAGATGTCTGTCTCCTGACGTAACTATGAGAATGGCTAAAATACAAAACATGACAAAGACTTATGCTGACAAAGATGCAGAGTCACAGAAAATCTCAGTCAATGCAAACCACATAGACAATGGTATGAATTTTCTTATTGAACATATTCATACCTATGATCCAGTGATCTTGCTTGTTACTTACCCAAGAAAATTGACAAATTTATTTCTGTACAAATAACTTTCATTGCAGATATTTAAAGCAGTTTCATTCATGGTTTCTCCAAACTAGAGGCAATGGGGATGCCCTCCAGTATGCAGATGGATAAGTGCATTGTGCTACATCCAAACAACAGAATGTGTTCAATGAGCTACCTAGACATTAAGAAGGGGGAAATTAAACACATATTTCCGAGTGAAAGAAACCAATCTGAAAAGGCAATACATGGCACAGTTCCAACTATGTGATATTCCAGGAAAAGTGAAACTATGGAGACTGTAAAATGGTCAGTAGTTGTCAGGCTTTGGGGACGAGAGGGATGTATAGGCTGAGTATTTAGCCTATACACCCATGGAACTTTGAAAAGAGAAAATACTCTATGTGGCACATGCATGTTGGACTTAACAAGTTTTTCCAGACCCATAAAATGTGCAATATCAAGAATGAATACTCGTGTATCTTGGACTCTATATGATGACAGTGAGTCAGTGTATGCTATTACTTGTAGCCAACATACCATGCTGGTGGGGACATTGACAAGGGGCAGACTATGCATGAACAGAGATAAGGAGTAAATGAGAAGTCACTGAACCTTCTGTTTAATTTTGCTGTGAATCCAAAACTGCTCTGAAAGTCCACAAACAGAATGGGAGAAAATATTTACAAGCTGTATATCTGATTAAAATTTAATACCCTCAATGTGTAAAGAACTCCTAAAACTCAGCAATAGCTCAGCAACAAAAGAATCCATTTAAATGGGCAAAGGACTTAGACATTTCTTCAGCAAGGACGTTCACATGGCCCGCAGCACAGGGAAAGCTCTGCAGTACCATCGTCAAGGCACAGACAAATCAAAACCACAGTGAGATCCCACTCCACGCCCCTTGGAGTAGCCATTGTACAGAAATGGAAGATATCCAGCGCTCTAAGGACCTCTGAAAAATACTTCACTAATCTCAATTATTTCAAGGATGTGAAGATGTTGGAACTCTTGTGCAGTGGGAATGTACCATGGACCAGCCACTGTGAGAAGCCATGTGGTGTTTGCTAAAAAAAAAAAAAATCCAAAATATAATTCCTGCCTGTTGTAGTGGCACATGCCTATAATCCTAGCGGCTTGGGAGGCTGGGACAAGAGTCTCACAAGGTCAAGGCCAGCTTCAGTAAATTAGCAAGACTCTAAGCAACTTAGTGAGACCCTGTCTCAAAAGAAAAAGTTAAAAAAGGGTTGAGGATGTGGCTTATTGTGAAGTGTTCCTGAATTAAATCCCTGGTACAAAAAAAAATTGTAATTACCAAAGAATGAGCATGTGTTCAGGAGGAGATATTCCCAAACCCACATTGACAGTGGCCAAGAGGTGGAAGCAATCCAAACAGTGTTGCCTGCTATTCACATGTTGTTTCTTCTTCTGCTTCTACATTGTACTTGCATATTTTATCAATTTCTTACTTTCTCTTTTCTCATTTGCTAAATTGGACAATTCATAAATATTACTATTTTTTAGAGTGGAAAATGATCTTCATCAAAGGAAGGATGAAATTAATAATAATAATATGCAAATAATAATATGCAAATAAAATGCAAATAATATGCATATCCTAGTATTTCAGTAACAACTGTTTATCTAGTATCTTTCTTTCCCATTAGGTTAAAATTTCTAGTCATATAGGAATAGCTCCTGGAACATGAGAAGCACCAACAAACACCTACTGACTCAACAGGCCCTGCACCTGTGGACCTTTTCGATGGACACATGTGATTGTGTGGACACGCGTATGTACACACATATGTACACATTTTGGTGCAATACAGGAAAACACCAATAGCAAATGATAGGTGACCTGCAGCAACGTTGCAATTTTCAAAACATCTTCTGAGAGGCTAATATAGTAATTTGTATTGTAGGCATGTGAAAACATACTGGGCTTTTACTGGATTTAATCTCTCAAGTGGGATAATAAAAATTTAAGCAATTTTCATCATAGCAATTGAAGAGTCTTCTCAACCACCTCTTGTGAGTGTGGCAGAAACCTGAACGTTGAAGAATAAGCCATTTGTACCCCTACACCTGAGGCCTGCCTCTGCCGTGAATAAGCTCTTGGATGCAAAGTAAGTCATTTGGTCAAAGTGCCACGTAGTGAGCTGTCCTTGCAGGTTCCTAAATGGCAGCTATGTGACCTCCCCATGGTCACAGCTCCTCCCTCACTGATGGGAAATTCCCACTGAACAGGCCTGCAAGCTTTTATGGATCAGTGTCATTTCTGTGAAAAAAATGTACTTTAAATTGAGGATAGAGACGCCATCACTGACTCTAGCTGTTTATTAGACTTTGCAACCCACTCTTTTTACATTAAATAACAAAAATTTCATCACGAACACACTGCAGTCAACAGGAGAGCAGCTGCTCCCGGTTTCACTTCACACGCTACAGATACGTTCTTGCAAAACCATTAAAAGATGCTGCACTTCCGGTTCATTTTATTCAGGCGGTAGGCAGGTCTGTGGCAGAGCCTCCCAAGCTAAATTGAATGCACAGAGTTGTAGCATTATTATTAAAGGTCATCTCCACAGAGCCTCTTGAAGTTCTTTACTAATCCATTTATTAAACATACAAGCTGGAACAAATGGTTTAAATTTGCATATACATATCACAGATTTTCCTACATCCTTCTTCTTGCTCATTTATTATCCCACTTGAGAGATTAAATCTAGTACAAGCCCTACTTCCTCCGTGCTTTCTCCTGGTTGCAGGTCTGCAGGCCTCCACCTGCCTGGCAGGTTGATTAGGGAGGCTCTGCTAGCTGCTTGGGTTGTTTCCTCCATTAGGTTAATTTCCCCAGGCTTTTCAGAACCACTCCAGTTCCTAACCAAGTTCATGCTTCTTGAGCAAACCCTGTAATAGTGGCTAGCTAGCACATCTTTCACTTCTGCAAGGTCTCCTAACCTGTTACCACTGGATGAATGATGTTCGTGAGTTTCTAGCCCACTATGAAGCTGCAAATAACCATCTTAACTCCTATATCATTGGAGGGAAGATGAGTGCTTCACCTTGCACAGCAAGTCTCCTGGTGCGTCTCAAGTAAGTCCTCTATCTTCATTCCTGTGGAAGTTAGCTTAAGGTTCTAGTGGTATCTAGAACATTCAGTTGTATTTCAAATAACCAAGGCAGATCCTCTTCTCTCTTCTCTTGTTAGATTTCCCTTGTATTACTATCAGGCAAAGGCACTGATAAATGTGGAGTAATGGAAATTGGGTCTGGGATCTCCAGGGCTTGCTTTTATCCTGATGGGTCAGTATGAGATGAGGCAACTGAGAGAGGATCATAGCCTCATTGGAAACAATGTTTCGTGGGGCTCTGAGAATAGAGGCTCATGCATATAATATCACACAGAAGGTTTAGTTTTTACTAAGAGTAAAGGGTATTAGTGTTATTGTTTTGTGATGGAAAATTCCAGTGCCTCTCTTCATTGTTACCTACATGGTATATCTAGAATGAAGTAGCAGAGCATCCTCCAGGGTGGCTCAGGGCCCCCCAAATATCGGTATTTCGAGAAGGATGAGTCCTCTTCAAGGATGGCCTGGTACACCTCAGTCCCCACCTTCACATTCACTAACCCACAAGCAGTCCAGTCCGGATGCCCTGGGAGGCGTGATGTCAAGTATGGACGGAGGTTCAAGTTTAAAGGAGGGTTTGGGTCTAGCTACGAAATAGGGGTTTAGTAGGCTGCTTCTGCTTGCAGAATGTCAGAGAAGGGTCCTGCACAAATGTGCCCGTCTCACAGTGAGGTCCATATTAACACACAAATGGAGGGGGCCTTGAACTTTCAAAGTAGAGTTAATTACTATCTGGCTAACTCCCAAGAAGACAAAAGCCAGGTTGTTTTGCTTCACTTTCACTTTTACCTACAAGGAAAAAAATACGTACATGTATGTGTCTATGACCCTAGAAAAGAACACCCCCTGGAAGTTAGAAGCATGGGTTCTTAGCCCAAGTGTGATATTTAACAGGCAGCAACAGTTCAGGTCCTTGATTTTTTTCTGGTGATTTAATGAGGATATTGAACTTTGTTGGCTCTGAGCATTTCTTTCATCTTTAAAACTCTATGCTTGATTTTACCAATCTTGGACTTGCAGAGGAAGACGCATCTCTGGAGGATTACTTATCATCAAATAGACACGAATGATTAATTAGGATGTTGAACATCTTCTCATCATAAGATGCAAGAGACTGAGGGGTCCAGGAAGAACAACGATACTTTTCTTTCTTCATTTTAAGTGTGCAAATTCTGTCAGGACCCCAGTCCTTCAGTCTCATGGCGACCCAGCCACATACACAGAGGTCATCCAGGGGTCAGCATCATCCTGCCCTCATGTTAACTTTCTTTTCAGGTTGTTGTTTAGAATAAGCTCCAGTTCTTGGCTCTGTGTGAACACATATTCCACCACGGGTGCAGAACCCAGAGGGAAAAACGAGATGCACAACTCAGGAACATTCTGGATTCTTTGTTTTCTACTTAAGAGGGAACCTTTTCTCTAGAAAACACTCTTCCTGGTGATAGCAGCTTCCTACCAGAATCCAGGTACTCTATAACCATTGGGTGGTGGTGTTGTATACCTGAAAGGGATGGAGAACTTGGAGATGCCCCATTCAAAATTGGAATGACTGGGCATGGAGCAATGACACGCCCCAGCTTGTGGTAGATGAAAGCAAGCAGACCTGGGAGAAGAAAATTGAACCTGTCTCTGCCAATGAGAAAAATGGGATCCTGCAAATGTAGGTCAGGAAGACTTTGAACATGAAAGTGTGAAATCTGAATAACAATAAAGAGGGAAAAAGAATTTTGTGCAATTCATGCCAGTTAGCTGTGGTTTGTGAAGAAGATCAATTCTAGACTAATAGCCTCACCAGTTGCTTTGTTAAGGGAGGATGGATAGTTCAATCAGAATAACTCTAAATCCTCTTTATAGATTTATTGGGATTCAATCTCTAATAAGCTGCATGTGATTTTTACTCTGCAAGAATCATTGTGTATTAATAGACTTCTTTTTATAATTTGAAAAAAATCACTAGAAAGTAGGTACCAGATATGGTGGGTCACCAGCACAACTGATGTCAGGGTTTGGTTCCAGAATGGATACATTAATATCTCCATAAAATACACTCTATTCTGATCCCATCCCATGTTACATTTAGTCCATATTTATAGATCACTAAATGATCTTCAATGTTTAAAACCAAGGAAAACATAGCATAGCATGACTCAAAGGGCATCTTCTCAAGTTTTTGTTAAAGATGCAGATTGTTTAACCTGACTTCAGAATTTCTGAGAGACAAACTAGATTGAGAATAACTATGATGTGTTTCTCATTACATCTGTGGAAGAAAATGCCACAAATTTATAAACCATACATGCTTCTTGTACTAAAACCTTTTATTGTCTACAGACACTTATTGCATATCTCTATTTGTTGTATATGGTGCTAGCCACAGCAAATGGGAGAATATTTAATACCTCTCAGTTATCTTTGCTAAAGCAAAATAGACAAAAAATTAAATGGCAAATTATTGGCATTGTGTGACGGTACGACTGTAAGTCAAACACTCTCCAGAGTGTTTTCTCCTTTGTTATCAATAATCCTCTCAGGTCAATTTTGATCCAAAACTGTTGGAAAATAAAAATAACACCTACATGTTGACTCAGTTTTGGGAGCAGATGAGAACCTTGAGCTGCACTGTTCCCCACGTTAAGAAAATGTTTGCCAGCAAAGCAACTTGAGAATGCCCCTGGAAGGGAAAGGGATTGCAGAGCTTTCCATGCAGACCATGACGAACTTGAATGAACCATTTATGGAAAAGTCACAATAAGTTTGTTTTTTGTTTTTTTTTTGTGGTGATGGGTACCAGGGATTAACTCAGGGCCACTCGACCACTGAGCCATATCCCCAGTCCTATTTTATATTTTATTTAGAGACAGGGTCTCACTGAGTTGCTTAGTGCCTCATTTTTGTGAGTTTGGCTTTGAACTCAAGATCCTCCTGCTTCAGCCTCCCTAGCTGCTGAGATTACAGGTGTGCACCACTGCACCAGACTAAAAAGTCAGGATATTTTTTTTTTTTTTTTTTGGTACTGGGGATTGAACCCAGTGGCACTCGACCACTGAGCCACATCCCCAGCCCTATTTTGTAATTTATTTAGAGACAGGGTCTCACTGAGTTGCTTAGGGCCTTGCTAAGTTGCTGAGGCTGGCTTTGAACTTGCGATCCTCCTGCCTCAGCCTCCCAAGTACTGGGATTACAGATGTGAGCCACTGCACCTGGCAAGAGTCAGGATACTTTTTAAAGACTTGCTTGACATTAAGTACAGAATTTAGAGCTGATTGTTGAGTTGTAAATAAGCTATTTGTCAAATCATTTATTAATTTCTTATAAATATATTGCTGAAGCTGATGCTGTATTTCGAAATCAATTCTTGAAGAGGATTTACAAAGAAAAGCGAGGAGCTTACATATTCTTACATGAATACGGGGAAAGTAGTAGCTATTGATAAACTACAAAAGATCTTAGACTTCCTTTTGAGGCTACAGAAATTTCATTGTCAACAATACCCATTTAGGAAGGATCTCAGACTCTTTTCTGATTGTGAGTTTGGTCGCCAGCATGGAGGGCACAATGCTGGAGTCAGGTACAGCGTAATAGGGAATGGTATTCATGAAACCGCTACAGACTGAAGGAGTGGGTGAGCACATTCAGGTGCTGGGAAGGGGTGGTTCTTGACATGTCTTGACATGTTCTTGACAGTTCTTGACATGTCTCTATAATGGGAATGGTTAATTAGGTGCTGGATGTTAAAATCATTGCCAAGTTTGTATGTTGGGTTCTAAGTTATTGGAGAAAAGACTGATGACAATGATAAAATATTGCAAGAACTCTGGAAAAAATGCTCAAATCCAATTTCTTGATGAAAAAAAGATGTCTTTGACAATTCTAAAATGGTTGTCCTTTCCTTGTTCAGCTAATTGCAATAGCCATGTTTCATGGTTACTGTTCAAGAACGCAGAGCCCTGTAGACAAGTTTGTAGCAAGGCAGTAGGTCCAAGAGAGGAGGAATGTAGCTTCCTTTCCACATGGTACACACAGACATGGTGGATGGCAGGCTGCTGGTGCCATCCAGTTTGGTAAAGGCTGAACAAGAATACCAAGAGATAAGGCAGGGGCATTAGAAGAGGTGATGTTGGGGTTAGCACAGGGAAGAGGTAACCCCCAGGAGAGAGCAGGCTGGTTTGTTTTTCAGTAAAATCTCCTATCTCTAACTGGTAATTGCGGGTACATATTTCCAAAGAAATAAGGGAAAGTGTAAAGATAGGGCATAATTGGAAAACACAAAAATGCCAGGACTTAGAATCCCAGGAAAGCCAACCTACCTGGCAGCGAGCTCCTTTGCTAGCACCAGAGCTCCTCAGATTGTGCCTGTGCTCAGTGGAGGTGTGACCCCGCACAGCTGGAGCTCAGGAAAGCCACACAGACCTGCAGGAGGCTGACCTACACCTCACCCGGAGCAGCATAACATCTATAAGGTGAAGATTCTGCTAAAAAGAACTGTTGATCATGAATGTCCAACTTTTACACCTGGGAACAACAAGAAGTTCCTCACAAAATATTTTTGAAAAGACCTGAAGATGGTACCATGTGCTTTGTTCCCCATCACATTCTCCCAGCTGGAATGGTTGTATTCTTCCCTTGAACTTAGCTTTGATCCTCCCATAGTTCCTCACTTCATTACCAGATCCCCCGTCCAAGGCCTGTCCACACCATACCTGATTATTTGATCATTCTTTCATCCACTCATTCATTCAATTAAAAGAGTTTTAATTCTCACTCATTATCAAGTGCCATGCTAAAGAGGAGAGAGCCAGGTGAGATGGAGAGACCTCTGCCCTTGGGAAGTTCAACCCCTAGGAGACAAGTGGGCAGAGGCAGCGTCTGCTGAGCCCGTGTGTTGCAGAGAGCTGGGGGACATCACTGTCTGACAGGTTCTTTTCTGTTACCCAGAACCCACTTCCCATCCTGCTTGGAGACATGACTGCAAATTTCCTCCCCACTTTTGTTCATAGCATTTTGGGTTTTTCTAACTTAAAACACCAGGGCCTCTCCTCTTCATCGCTGCTACAATTGGCCTTGGTCAGGTAAGGACAGGTGGAGATGCAAAGAGCACACCCCCTCCATGTAAAGCTGGGGCCTGCAAAGGCCATTTACACCCCTGGAATGAACCCACAGGAGGAACTGAGTCATGGCGTGGGTTGTGAGAGTGTCTGAGTCCTGGGTCAAGCTGTGCTTGAGCACATGCCACCTTTGCATTTGTGAGAGCCAGTACATGGCCTTCAGGTTTTAAATAAATGTTACTTATCATTTCTGAGGCAAGCAAAGGAGTGGATCCCAGAATCCACCTCTAGGTCATTCGCTGCCTTGTTACCATTCAGTGTGTCCTGAGATGAGCGACTGTGCAAGGACCAGCTGGTTCTTTGGTGCAAAAGGGTAGGATAACATGGGATTATTTTCTGCACCCAAACACATTGCTTTGTCAACTCACTTGGGGATATCAATACATTTTTAAAATGCCACCCAAAGTCTTAAAGGCTTTAAGAACAACACATAGCAAATGCGTGTGTGTGTACTTTTCAGGATAGCATTCAGAGACATCACAGGATTGATCCAGATGCTGGTTTTGATTTGAATGAAGCAATGCTTGGCCTCAGAGACCTTTATTCTGTCCTACGTTTTTCTCTATTTTATAGAAAAATAATGCCTGCCATATATTTCATCAGTGTAGCCTTAGGCACAGAGGGTCAACAAACAGAGGGAAAAATGGAACATTCTTTAATGTTTTATTATTTTTAAGGGAAAATGCAATATATATCTGACTACCTCTTATGCCTCCCCAATTATTGTGTTAATCAGTTTTCAATTGCTACAGCAAATACCTGAGATGATCGACTTATAAAGAGAAAAGATTAATCTTTACTTAGTTTAGGATCTGTTTCCATCACGGTCCAGGATTGTTGGCTTTATGGTTTTGGGCTGGTGGTGAGGCAGCACATCCTGGGAGCGTGTAGCAGATCAAAACTGCTCACCTTGCAGCCAAGAAGCCAAGGAAAGGAAGAGGAAGAGGCTGGCGCACCTCAGCAAGGGCATACCCAATCTTCTAAAGACCTCAAGCTGGACCCCACCCCTCCAGGTCCCCTCACCCCATAGTGCCTAGTGCCTACCAGGGGAGTAGACTTCCAACACATGAGCCTTTGGAGGACTATCAAGACCTGAAGCAACTTGTCAACTAGATAACTGACATCATATTCATTTCTTATTTAAAATCATTCAGTGACTTACAACAGGACGTGACTTCAATATTTACTGAGATTTGAACAGGAACAAATTAATTTTGGTAACTAGCCAACTCTATTCAATACCTAAGCTGGAAACACGGGTATGGAAGGACTGCTGGCTCAGCTCCAGCCTTCTGCCGTCCTGCTCGGAGCCGTCAGAGCAGGTTCCACGCCTGTTTGCCTCTTGAGTCTGAGTCCCACTGTAATGTCCCAAATGCACCCAAGGATTGGGATGTCACTCATCATCTCCCCACGTGCCAAAGAAATGCTGTTCTTTCTTCAATTTACAGAGTATCTTTGCTTTTAATACTATGTAAAACACAAAGTAGGAAAAATATCACTAAATTACTTTAGTGTAGATTAATATTTTAATGGTTCCCTATTATCAATAATTTGATTAATTATGCAGGTAAGCCAAGATAAATTAGCCACAAGAAGCCCATCAGAAGATGCTGAAATCCTACTTAGGATTGATTCACTAATTCATCAAGAACTTGGTTGTATTGACAATGCTCATATTTCATGGTGTATCCTCTTCCATTCTCATAATTCTCATGTCCACAAGTTTGATTAATAGTCAGAGCCACTTTTATTTAATGTATGATATAACAATGTTGTACACCTTGATTAAATTGCTGACAAACCTCATTTAAAGGAAGTGGCAGGTTTATTTTCAGTATCAACAAGTGCCACTTTCCTACCTCCCTTACATATTATCCTAGACAAGGGAAAAGCTCTGTCATGTCACATGTTCACTGATTCTTTTTTTTTTTAACTTCAACTGTGACTAATCATTTGTTATTCTGGCTAATTGATGGACTTGACTTCGTTATGTCTGTCATGCTATAAAAATGGTGACGACCATCATACTAGATTACATAAACTACTTAAGTTATTGACTCTTCTAGGTCTGCGTCTGTCTCCACTTTGAAATTAGCTATGCAAGGAAAGTGCTGAAGATGTTAAATGTCCTGTTTTTCAATAGTGTTGGCTCTCATACTCTTCAGGAACTCCATTAGGAATGATATCTGAACAAGGGGGAAAAAGCCGGAGAGCAGGAAGACAAGAAGGCATGTGGGAAGATAGGATAGAAGGAAGAAAGGAAAAAAAAGAGGAAAAAGAAAAAAAAAACTTTTTTTTCCCTCCAATCAACCTTGGCTTCATAGCTTATTATTGCAAAAGAATGGCTGTATTTTTCCTAGCGAATTCCTAAGACTTTGACCTTGGCAACTAAAAAGTTCCAGAAGGTAGAATGAAGAGAAACAGTACTACAGTGAACATTGTGTATTAAGAGCTGAGAAGGGCACTGTGGCCTTCTGGTCTACCAGTGCAGAGAAGATCTTGGTCTCCTGGGGAAGTGATGCCAAGTGCTGCTGAGGGAGATGATCTCAGTGCTCGGGCTGGAAAAAGTCCCAGTTGCACTGTTGCCTTGCCCAAAATACTGACTCCTGCACCAGAGATCAAATGTTTAGCTCTATGGAAAATGTTTTAGGTACTCGCTCAGCTGTATTGTGAACATGCTGTTTGATGGTTCTTTGAGCATCTACTGGTGATTGAGCTGCCCACAGATTCAAAAGTACCGAGAAGTGAATAATCACCACAAGTGGAATCATGATAGAGCTACAATTTCCAGTCATATCTGGAAGGTTTCCCAAGTCTCCCTTGTCTATTCCTTAAGAATGTCTGGCCAAATATGTTGGAAAGCAACATTCTTCAGAGCATGGCAGAAAGAGGGCACATGGAACAGGAGCTAGGACTGCTCCTGGCTTTCCTTCAGAGGTCATCAATCCAATGATTTTGTTGGAGCAAAAGGAAAAGGGACAGGAGGGGTAGTTACTCTGAGGGCGACTGTTTGGGTGGGGTGGCTGTCATTCCATCTCACTTGGTCCCACAGTGAAGCCCCCTCCTCTTCTGCCACAGGACTGCTGGAGGTATTGGGAAATCCTGCAGAAGATGTGTGGTCACAGGGTGGTACACTCTTCCCTGAGTTTACAACCCTTGTGTGTTTTCTGTTCTCTAAGTAGCAACTTACTTGACTAGGTTGTAGTTAATAAGTGGGAGAAACAGAGCCAGACTTTAGTTAGACTCCAGTCAATCAATCAATCAAGTGCAATGAAGTGCAAAACAAGAGCCATGGCTTTAGTAGAGATGAGCCTCAGCTCAGTATAGACAAGAACGCTCCCAAAGTTTTAGGATTTGCCCACTTTGATTTAAGGTATGTGCTTCTTAAATAGCATATGTTGATATCACTTCTCTTCAAATTTTCCATAATTTTATGAACTCTTCTGGCATTTTGAGTAATTTTACTGTGTTGTGAATGTATGAACATTAAACCTCTCTATCATCAACTTAAACTAAGTAAATGCTACAAAATTGCTTAGGTAACAGGTACACTTAATATGTAAATTTTATTCAGAGCTAGTGTCTGTGCACTTTCCTGGATATTCCCATATTCAGTGTCAAATGCAGTTTAACAGGATTTTAAACATGGTTTTTATACGTTTCATGATTCTGGGGGACTTTTGCACACACATACATGTGGATATATGTATATTTGCACATTTTCCCCCATGTTTTACCTCTTTGATACTTTAGGGTGAACCAACTGGATTGACTCTCATCTAGCTCTGTGACTTTGGGCATCGAAGTTGCTTCCATGAAACATGCTATACCAGGTGTCCATCTTAACCTGGTTTACATAAGAGCCCGATGCCATAGGTCCATGATCCATGCAGTCTGCTTTGTTTTTGTTCAATTCTCACAGTAGATGAACATTTAGAATGTGAAAAAAAAATGTCTTGTCTCTCATCTTTCCAGGAGATCCTTGCTGTGGGTGTCCGATGTGGCTGGTTTTAAGAGCAACCTCCTCCATGCCTAAGGTATGCGGGAGGTGTGCCTTTCTGCTCCTGGGCCAGGACTCTCACTTCACACCTGCAGTGGTGTCTTCTCAAACTGTGGGCATGCAGATTGCAGGTCTGTGTCCCCTTCCAATGTGTCACCTTTAAGGGACCAGAGAAAGGCGGGCAGGACAGGGGAAGGAAGAATAATGGAAGGAGACAAACATCGTTACCCTACATACATGTATGATTACACAAACAGTGTGACGTTACTTTGTGTACAACCAGAAAAATGAAAGTTGTACCTTTCCCCAAAAAAAGAAGTCTTAAGTTATTTTTGTTTGTGTCAGCTTCTTTCACATTTTTCTACTATTTCTGTATACAAGTAGACTGGTTATAGTTAACAAGTGGGAGAAATATAGTCAAACTTGAGACTCCAGGCTATCAACAAAACACAGTCAAATGCAGAAGAGCTACATGCAGTGAACTCCATAGGACAAGGCTTAGGGGCCTTGTCCAAATTTGACTGAAGGTGTGTACTTCTTATATATATTTATTTACACAGGTACACTTGCATAGTACAGTTGGGCTATATATGCATGAGGTATACTTGCACATGCAGCTGTATGTGTATATAAATACATCTCTATACACACATATATATAAAAACCATTGAAAAAATGAAATGATGTGTATATATATGTATGTAAAAGTACACTTACACTTGCATATGCATCTGTGTGTGTATATCTATATCTATATGTAGCTACATATAAAGCCATTGAAAAAATTAAATGATCTAGATGTTTATTAAACATCAACACTAATCCCAACCAATCTTTCATGTTGGAAAGATGTTATGATCCTGTTGAGTTATAACTTTCCATCCTTTGCAACTATACGTATGTATTTTTAGGTAAACACACAAACTCAAACACATCAGTTTATACGTGTGTCTAATTTGTACTGTTTAAATTTTATGAAGATATTCGTTATTATTATTTTAGTAGTACCTTAATTGTACACATTAATGGGATTCAGTGTGATTATTTCCATACATGCATATAGTGTGGACAGGAAGAGGGTGGTGAGATATGATCAATGGTGATTACATTTAAATATAAATGGTATTGTTTCTTGCTCCTTTTCAATTGAAGGACAAGACATTGTGTAAATTTTTCATATTTCTGAGTACAGAATCTCATTTATTTTAACTATATCTACCACCTCTTGGTAGAAATTTGGGTAATTCACATATTTTTTCCAAAAAATATCGTGCAATGCATATCACTATAAACATCTTCTGTATCTGTGCAAAAATTTTTCCCCAAATAACTACACGATTTTGGAATTTGGGGATCTTTGGATGATGTATGAACAACATTTTGTTGTGGGAACTTAAATTTTAACAGGTTAGAAAAAACTTTCTACTTAAAGAACTGTAACTTAAAAGAATGCTATCAGCATTAATCATGTTGTGGGAAATGACAAAGGACACTCAAAGAATGGGAGAAACCAAACTTCCTTTTATGCCAGGGGGCCCAGAGGAAATGAGCACTCCAAAATTCTTAGGCTGCCTAGTGTCATAAATTTTCTAGTCTAAAACAGTACATAATTGGACACAAGGTTTCAAAAACAATATATGATTGTGTAGAAGGGTCATCGAGTGGAAACTGTTTACAAAAGTAGATTCCATAAGGGGAGCTGGCTCACAAGGTCTCCTGCACACCTCTAGCCTTGAGGGCCCAGCTTCCACAGGGGCCTTTACACTTCACAGGGGCGTGGTCAGGTCCCAGGGAAAGTCCTTTACATTCCAAAAAGAAGGAGTAAATGGTGCTGATTAGTTTTCCTGAAGCCCAGCTGGTGGGAACAGGGGGAGAACTCTCACTCTCCAGGGCTCCCATTCTTACAGACAGCGTCCTCAGTTTACTTTATATCAGGGCCTGGGTTAGTTACCCACCACAATCACATCTTCAGAATGAAGTCATATTGTCAAACTTCCTAATTTTTTCAATCCTGTGGTTGAGAACAAACGTGTCTGTTTTTTAGTTTGCATTTTACTAAGCCTCACTGCTATGTGTTGGGGAGTCATTATTCATGTCCTCTTATTGCTTTGTTTTTGCACAAAGATATATAGGGTTTTAAAATATTCTGCATATGAATATGTTGATATTTATGTGTGAATAATTTCTCTTAATCTATTTGAATTTTAACTTTACATTTTCTCTTGTAGAGCAATTTTAAATAGGAAACAGTAAATTGTATTAATCTTTTCTGGTTTTTAGATTTTTGTTTTTAGAATTTTTAGTTTCGACTTAAACACGTCTATATTTTGTTCCTATATTTCCATATTTCGACGTGTGATCTTTCAAAACCATGTTTTTCATGCAGTGCTAAGTGACTCTAACTTCATATATTTACATAGGAGTAGACGGTTGTATAGATACCATCAGTGTTAATAGTCCTTTGGTGATTTTTATTGCAAACATTTTCAGGTTTGTCTGAGGTTTGTTTCCACAAATCACAACTTCTTTTTCACCTTGCTCCACTCTACTGGATGTCAAAAAGCTTCTCTGTTCATTTACCATATTCTTTTGCAGCTAGGGGTGGTCCTGGGATTCAGTTCTTACAAAGGAGATATACAGAAATTGCTGAATGGGGTTTCTTTACAAGATTTATCCATGATCGTAATTAGCACAGCATCTTTGGCTTTTGCTCTGCCATGTTCTTCTTACTTAGAACATGAATACGAGTTTCATGATGCAAACTTCTTGAATGCACATGATCCAAATCCACAAGGAATGCCCGTGGACACAGAGTGAAGGGATCTGTGTCTAACAGCATCACTGAACCCTCTTCCCAGAGCTGAACGTGGCCATGATCTGCTTAAGCTTATGTTACAGGGGTTTTCTCTTCAGTGCTGTCCTGTGTAGTTCAAACTGCCAGGAAACATAAACCAAATTCCAATATATTTGTGACTCTTTTTTTTTTCAGTTTCCTTTTATATTGCTACCTATTTCTATATTAAGACCACAATTTTAAGTTAATATTAGTTCTTTTAAAATATAAGTGCATGTTTTTTAAATCTGGAAAAAATCATGTATTTTGTTCTTTATTCAAATTTTTATAAGCTTTTATACTTTTGTTCAATTTTTTAAGTTCATTATGTCATCATCTTCCCCAAGGAATTGTATTTAGGTATGATCCACTTTGAATGGTACTTACATATCTACATTATGAATATGTTGAGTGCTTTATTTGTTTAGATTTTGCATCATTTTTTCCTAAGTTATTAATGAAAAAATGATATTATATTGTGGATTCAGAGCTAAATCCAAATTGATCTTGAGCGTTTTACATGCAATTGGTAAAATTCTGCGTGAAGGTTTATATACTCCTGAGTGATGTTGAATTTAGATTTCTTTCTTTTGCTATCATTTTCTGGCACAGAAAGTATCAGAAAGTGATTTGGGTATTTTTCCATTGTTTACTCTGCAAAACTTTATAAGAGATGTGAATTATTGGTTCTTTGAACACTTGGCAAAACTTGTTCATAAACTATTTAGATGTTATGTATAAGCTCATTTCTTCAACTAAGAAGGGGAGAATTTTAATTTAGAATTCATAGTTCTAAAATCTTATCTAATAGTATCTTCAACATTGGTAAGTTGTTGACTTTATCATTTATCCTTTGTAAGTAAATGAAATGCAAATTATATGAATTAACAACATTTGTAAAAAAAAAGTAGCTATTTTTAGATTAGATTTTAAGTTTAATTAACAAAGGACATTATTTGTCATAAAATAACATTTCTTTAAAGAAATTAATCTTTGAATTTGTGATTATAACTAGGATATTATAAAGTACAAATTCTAAACCTTTATTTGAGATTTTAACAATTTATATTTAAAGAAAGACCTAGTAAAATGGGGATATTGTTGAAAGCATCAAGAAAATACCTTGACAAAACAAGAAAAGCATATAATTGTAGAGAGTGTCACTACACTGTCTTATAATAAACATATCTTTGAAATAATCACATACAAAGAACCTATTATTTCCTAAGTAGGAGCATATCTGTCTCCTGAGAAATATTAACCAAAGAGCTTACTTTATATTCAAATAAAAGGGGCATTCAAGCTTCCAGTGTTCAATGTGTTATAAACTTAACAATCTTATTAGCATGACTCCTCACAGTTTGTAACCCTGGAGATTCTCCATTTTGATTATGTAAGATCATATTTCAAGTTAATATTATAGCATAATCCTTACTTGGTATTATAAACCACAGATCTGGACGATCAGAATCAACAATGACCATTCACTTATGTATCGGGGAGGGTTTTTCTTTCAAATTGAAAGTAGTCATCTGTGTGTACATATGCATATGATTGCACATACACACCTACATTCACAAAGCACACTGTCCACATCCCCCCGTCCTGCACCACCTCCCCACACTCCCATGCCCAGTGTGTACATGGACAGTAACTCAAACTCGATGTAACCTTGAACTAGAAAATTTCCCCTTCCTCAAGTCTAGCATTCTGCTTTCATGCCTCATAAATCATTTACTTAATTGTCATAAATGCAATTAATAATATTTCATGAATGTTACTGTAAAAACTACTGAAATTAGTTCTGATAAAATAAAAAGATTATGTGTATTTTAAAGTATCCATACAGTGGTTATGTAAATTTAAAATGCACAGCTACACATATCAATGTACATACATCGCATATGATCATATCAAGTGGGACAGGTGACATGTGAATAGTAGGGGCAATTACGCCATAACCCTCTCCCCCAACTGTCTTGTTCAAAGTCCTTTAAAATCCCTGCCATGAAGTCTGTTGGTGATGCTTTTTTTAAGTTCATGAGTTGGCAGTAGCTTTTACACTGAAAACAAGTTAGGATTATAAAGTTAAATAGTTTTCTTCTATTCAGTCTAGCGTCAAGGTGTTTGTTCCTTTGTTTCCTTTCTAAACTGCAGTGGTGACTATTTCATGCCTGCCTGCAGAACATTAAAGATTCAGTCACTCTTCATATTTTGAAGGATGTTCATCTTATTTTGATATATGATCCCTTGTAACTTATATGTGAATAATTTGAAACAAAGAAGAGCAAAGAACTTCAAAATGTATTGTATAATTTTGCTTCAAAGCAGCCACTTCCAACCCCAGAGGATATCTCAAGGCTAGGGCATCATCCTGGCATTGGGCCACATTTTACCTTCTGTAAGTTGGTCTATATGAGCTCAGGACATTTATGTGAGATGGATGTTCTTCTTCTTAGACTTATTTTAAAATGGAGTAGTATGAGGCTCAAGCCATGTTATGATTATTAAAGAATAGACCTGAATTTTTAATATTAGTGCCTACTTATTCTAAAATTTGACGTTCCTACTCCTAAATCTGCTGAGATTCTCTGGAAGATTCATTAACTCCTTCATGTCACTGAAGTGGAGCAGAATTAAGAGGCTGTTGATGGATGAGGAAAGTTCTGGGCTTTTCTTCACAGTTGTCTACACAGAACATTTGGTCACATAAGATTCTTTGGAAGATATGTTTAAAATTAAAAATGTGACTTAAATGAATTTCAGAGCTTGGTCCCAAGCATCACGAGAGAGAGGTAAGTGTGTGAATCTGCTCCACTGCCCTTGGTGAGCTTCTTCTCAGCTCCACTGTGAGCCCAGGAGGTCCATGTGGTATGCATAAAATCAGGCGAAATGTCATGGCAAGAACAATGGCACTTCTCGAACAGTTAAATGAAAGAGAGGCTCACTCCCTCCTGGGCGCCAGGAAGGCAACAGTGGGATTTCTTTTCCATTTTGCTAATTTGGCTGTTTCCAAGTTACTTGATTCCTAAAATAAGATTGAACACTTTTTTTTTCTGCAAATTTTCTTTTCGAATTCCAGTAACCTTCTTTTTAGTGGTTTTGATTAAGCCATAAACACCACAATGTTCTTGTTTTTGCCAGGTGGTCTGCTTTGTTTTGGCCTGTGTTGCTCCCCAGGCAATAATGCTGAGGTGCATCAGGAGAGCAGGTGTTGGTCACAGTGATATCTGCCACTGTGGGAGGGGCAGTGCTGGTCAGAGAAAGCCTGGGACTGGGTTGACCTGGGGCTCCTGAGAGGAAGCTGGAGGGGGCAGGCCTGGGCAGGAAGGACTCAGACCACCACGCAGAGCTGAGAAGTCTCTGCCAAACTAATCAGTCCCCTGGATGCAGACTGATTCTGGAGATGTCGCTCAGAGAGTCCACATGGCCAAGACCTGATGGGCCTGACGTGGTCAGTCCATAGAGAGCCTCCATCTGCTCATTGAGGAGACCAACAGCTCTCTGCCCTCATTGCAAGGAAAGGCGAAGTCTTTCCTTTGTTTTTATGGTTTATATTTAGGTGTACCTTGTGCTGTTTTGATGTTCTTTTTTGGTACTGGGGATGGAACCCAGGGGTCTTAATCACTGTGCCACATTCCCAGTCCTTTTTATTTTTGTATTTTTTATTTTGAGACTGGGCTTTGCTAAGTTGCTGAGGCTGGCTTTGAACTTGCGATCCTCTTGCCTCAGCCTCCAGAGCCACTGCGATTAGAGACATGTGCCACTGTGTCTGGCCTGTTCTGATGACATTTTTCACAGTACAATGATGACTACAGTCAGGCAAAGTAACATGCCCTTAATCTTGCAAGGTTACCCTTTTGTGTTTGTGTAGTAAAAGCCCCTGAACTTGACTCTCTTGGCAGGTTTCCAGCATACAGTCCAAGTCATTTTTTGAAGGATGGACTCAGTAGTTACCTCATGCTGTCAGAACAGGACTGTGGATAATAGTGGGATAAAGGGAGGCACAGTCCTGCCATAGTAGAAGGAGACAGTGATCAGGAGTGCAAACACAATCAAGTACTTTGGGAAGAGTCATGTACCAGAGAGGACAAGAAGCATGTTGTTTTTGATACAGTGACTGGAGATAAGCACCGTAGACAGCGTGGGAAGGGCTCTCTGGCTGTGTAAGGAGTCCAGGGCAGCATCCAAACAGAAAATTACCTTCTGTCATATGGCATTTGCAATTGCTGGGGCTTACATCTTATGGTGGAAAAAAGTCAACCACTGGAAGCTGACTGCCTGTCCCAGGGGGAAGGAGCAGGCTTAGCTGAGGCAGTATCCTGTGGCTGGACCCCAGGGAGGAATTCCCAGGGTGGACAAGACTCCCAGACCCTGGGGTTGGTGCATCACAGTATCTGCAGCAGTAGACCAAGAAAGGGGATTTAGAGCTGGTGCCCTATTCCAAGGCTGAGGCAGGGCTGGGGAGAAAAAGATCAAGCAGGACTCATGACTTTAGGTTGGAAAATCGAATGGGTAGATGATGTATTCCTTAGTCTTATTGTTCTTTTTTTAAACTCTTTTTTAGTTGCAGATGGACACAGCATCTATCTTTATTTCTTTTTATGTGATGCTGAGGATCAAACCCAGGACCTCACACATGCCAGACAAGCACTCTACCCCTGAGGTACAGCCCCAGCCCAAGTCTTATCATTCTTATGACCACTTTTTGTAAGCATTTTTCTACCTTATTTGTAAAATTTGTGTTTTTCTAATTTTCTTTTTGCCATTTTTATTTTTTAACTATAAAAAGCAGAAATGATCAAATGTATTTATCTTTCAAGAATTCTCGCACTGATTTATGTTTAGTAACTCATCACCCATCTACAGGCTATCTTTGCCTTCGTTTTTCAAAGTTATTCTTTACATTTATCTTCTTACTTTAGCAGAAATGCTTTCTGCTGTGGGATGTGAATATGTAGAAGCATCGTATCCTTAATCTGAAAATCAGACTCATTCCCTGAGAGTGCCCTGAGGGACCCCAGGGTGCTGAGAAAGATGCCACACTCAGAGTCTGCAGGCCCTCTCCATCTACATCTCATGTATCATGACCAAGGGAAAGAGGGGAAGCTGGAAGAAGAGAGGGGCTTCATCCATCTTTTTATTGCTTTGAGGTAAAAGGTAGAGCTCCTTTTCTGATCTTTTATTCCCTTTTACAGTCACTCCTCAATCAGCCACCTCATTACGATCCCCTCACTCGGGGTCATCAGATGCTGCTCCCACTGCGGGATGATTCATTTCCTGATTCTCAGATGCTTTAATACTGGTTTGCCAATCACAGGCATTCTTACAGCAATGATCAATTATTTGATGTCCTGGTGGTTTGAGAAGGCTCAGTGGTGGTCATCTTCATAAAGGAGACTCACGGGAGGAATGGAACCATGTTTGATGAAGTGGTATGGATTTCCTAAAAGTGACATTGAGATCATACACGCACCTAACTCTCCTCATCTTCTCAGCTTTCTCTGCTGTCAATGGGACTTAAGCTCCTGGTAGGAGAAAGTTGGAAGTCACATCCCTGGTCTTTATGCAGCCAACTGGATATTCGTTCTCTCTTTCCTCCATTGTATTCATTTTCTCCAGCAACATTTAATTAAGCAGCTACTAAGGATCAAATTAGTTCTAAGCTATCAAGGACTGGAAGTAACTTTCAGCCTCTGCAATTAGAACTCACCCAGGCCAGAGATAGAGGCAGACACAAATTATTGTCTCCTGGTGAGGACAGAGACAGAGATTGGGCTAGGTTGTTAGAGGGCTTGCAGGGCTTGCAAACTGGTTTCTGTGGTGCTCCTGAAAGGCTTCCTGAAAGAAAAGGTCCACATTACATCAATGAACTAACAGGAAGAAATCCAGAAGTAAGAACTTCAGGGGGGGAGGGGCATGAGGACACTCTGATGCCATGGGTCCTTCACATGTCAATATGGTAGAAGAGCCACCTATCAGCCACCCTGGTTGTGAATGCTCCCAGCAATGAACTGTGGCCAGAGTAGGAAACCTGGGCTCTGGCACCTGATAGCTTTGGGCCCCCTGCTGCTCATGGGGTCCCTAGGCCACCAAGTTCACTGACAAGCTTTTGCAATCCAGAATGCACAGCCATACCGTATTCAAAGTCAACACAATTTGGGCAAATACACTAGTGAAAATCCAAAATAAATCCTGACATTTTTAAAATACAGTGGCATTAGAAATGAGTTTGTAAAATTGTATAACCAGCAACACTAATTTGTCTGCAGTTACAAAGAATGTCTTCTTTACTAGAACAGGAATATTGTCTTTCTAAAGAAATATTTGTAGCAGAGTTCTCAAATTTCTACCTTGTTTAATTATACTGACAACTGAAATATCTTTCAATCACTGATTAAGAGATTTGATAGCATTTGCAAGTATAAAAATAAATTAATAGTTTGCAGTAATGAAAGCCAATGTTTTCCTGCTAATGTGGCCAATGACATTTCTTCTTTGTGTGTTTGGGATGGCCAGGAGCCTACCTCAGGCCACTCACAGCCCTCGGCCTTTTCATTTACCCTCTTTACCAATGAGCACTCCAGCACCAGGGCTCGAGCAGGACGCACTGATGCTTAGAAGAGAGTTACCTTCTCTGGTGTTTGTCAGATTCGGTACATTCTTGCATTGCTCTCTGGGAAATGACCTTTTTCCTGTTCTTCCTAGTAGCCTCAAGAGATGTTTGATTCTCTCTCTGAACAAAGGATGTGCAGACATCTAATTGTACTCTCTTTCTGGAGTCCCACATAGGGTCCTTTGACTGCTTTTAAAAGTGTTCTTTAAGCTGCTCACGTTAGTCACATTAACGTACAACATCTCATGCAATCAGAGAGCTGGAAGGAGCTTTTAAAGGTCTTATGAACTCACACCTGCAGACCTAATTAGATAATCTAGAAAAGAAGGGTTACTAACCCAATTCACTTAATGTTCATGTGAAAATATCATTTTAATGTTATTGTAAAATGTTTCAGCACAGTGTGTGCATGTGCTTATTCATAAGTGTATAGCATGAAACATTCATTTATATATGTTTGCTGCGGGACACAACTTAAGAACAGACAGATCACCACTGAGAAGTTAAAATTTGAGAGTCTTTCTTGAGCTGACTGACTGACTGTCTCACACAATGCCCCAGAAATGGCTATTGGGAGAACAGCCCTGACCACAGGGTTGCAGGTGTTCTTATATCAAAAATCACATCAATCATAAGTGTCTGTTGCTATGATTCAAAATTACAAACTTACATCATGAAATCATCAGTAGAGAAGAAGTGGGTCAAAACGATCCTACCTAAGTATAAAGTAAAGAATGGTTACTAATGGTTACTAACATCCGCATAATCATTGTTGATATCACCGTTCATATGGTACACTGTTTAGGAGAAATAGGAATCAAAAGAAGCAATTTTTTATCACATAAAAATTGTCATTTTGTATTGCTAAACATGTCATGCTAAGTAACGGATGATGGGTACAGAGGCGGGGTGTTCCCATGGGAGAAGCATTTCCTATATGATATGGAGTCTCAGAGCAAAATGGAGTCTGTTTTGTTGTTGCCCATATGGACTGGCTTGTAACATTTTCATAAGCCAAATCTGTCAGCCTGTCACAATGTTCATACACATGCACAGCGATGGATAGAAAGGGAGACAGAGATGAACAACCACAGACACGTGAAACTATGAGCTTCACCCTGTGCATCCTGGGAACCCATCACGTAACGTTTCTATTACTACACTTACTCTAACAACCTCAGACTCACCCTCTGACACCTTTGTCCACTCCGTTCCTTCAGTGAGCTTTGGCCGTATCTGCAGGTTCCTGGGGGAAGTCTTTCCACAATTCTGCTGACACCGCAGACCTCCTTCTACAGCTGTGCAGACTGGAAATCAGACTTGGGGGGACAACTGGAAATCTGAGGATGAACCAGTCCTGGCTTTGTAAGAAATAGCCAAGTCCTCAGCACAGGGCTTGACTCAGGCTCAAATGCCAGGATGGTGGCAATAGTCACCAAGCCCTTCTCATCCAGCTTCTCATTCAAACATGAACCACCTGCTCATCCTTTTCTCATCTGTATCATAGTTAGAAAAATTGTGCTGATGTTGCAGGGCTGTGGGGGCATGAACTGAATAGGGTTCCTAAGAAGGGTCCCATAAATCCTAGATACTACATCGTGGTGAGATCAAGGTTAGGGGTTTCTTAGACATAGGTGACCACATACATGTGGTTTCAGGTGGGATCACCTAGGTGGAGAGGATATAATGAGGAAAGACTCCCAATTGCAGTGTCTGACATAGCTGCCACTAACCACGTGCAAGGATTTGCTTAAATTAACTAAATAAAGTCTTCAGTTCAATAGTCGCGCTGGCCATATTTAAAGTATTGGGTATTCAAATGTGTTCCATGGTGTCTGTATTGGAAAAAATAGAACATTTTCAACATCACAGAAAGTTCCATGGAAAGCAATTATCTAGAATAGAACCCTAAGGAACATGTCCAATTAAGACATCATGATGGTGATGGCTAATAGTATTTACCATGGCATGAACTGTGCTAAAAACTTTAATAAAAGCTTAATAGGGATTTTAGAAGGGATTTTACTCTCAGAAGCTCTATGTAAATTCTCTTTATTATTATTATTTTTCATATTTTACATATGAGGAAACCAAGAGTCCCGTGAGGTAAAGATTACCTCCAGGGGCCATACACCGGGGGACCCAGGAAAGGTTTGGACCCTGGAGGTCCAAATCTAAGTTTCTAAAATATATTTGCAACTACTTTTCATTTGGTTGATGTAACCTATGCTTGCATAAGAGTTCTACAAGAAAACATTCTTTCTGAGTGGGTAGCTTTGCATTTCTGAAAATTGCTGCATCTCTACGGTGGTACAGAATGGTTATAAGGATGAGAAGATATATATATTTAAAAATATATTCAACTTTTCAGTTCTTTCTAAGCCAAAAGACATAGAGAATGTGAATAATTCACCCACAAACCTGTGTGTCTGGATGGAAGTCCACACCAGTGTGAGCCCAAAAGCACAAGCAAGAGAAGGGGTTCCTCCTCTCACTCCTGGCACTTCCCCGACCTACCGTCCTGCCGCCCTACAACCTTCAGGGGCATGTTTTGAGTTATGTCCTTTGCCCTTAAAGCCTGTGGCCACACATTCCCTGAGCACAACTGAAATGAGCTTTTCCACTGAACAGGAGGGCTGGCTGAAGCAGTGGTTGTGCCTGGCCTGCTCCCCCTGGATTCTCTTTTGCCTTGTCGATGGTAAAACCTGTTTAACTAATAGGCTAACCAACGTCTTGACAGTGCTGTCTTCTAGCATCAATCATGTTAATGATAAAATCAAGACAATCAAGTCCTACTTCAGCCCCTCTGAAGCACAAACTATTATTTTCAGGAATACTGATCACTCTGCCCAGGATTCTTCCTTTCCCTCTATTTCTGAATTTGCTGCTGATTGGCATGTGCCAATCTCTTCCCATTTATTTTTAAGTGATATTTTGATGACATATGTGACTGTGTGTGAAGCTAATAATACTTTTCATATTGAATTCAATTTAGTCTTATATTTGTATAACTCAATTTATACATCTAAATTATATAATTCAATTTAGTCTTATATTTGTATAAAACAGTTACACAAAATTATGTGAAACTTAGAGAACTACTATTTCATTTGGGACTAAAAATGTCACCACTTGATTATTTCTGTCATCCCATCAATCACACTCTGAAATGATACTTCAGAACAATAGAGAAAAATGTTGTTCACACACACACACACACACACATGCACACACACACACACAAGCCCACATGCATGATTTACACATCAATAAACTCACCAACCAATCACATGTCAGCGCTACCCAACTGCAGAAGGACATGCCCTTTATTCTTGGGGGAAAACATTTAATGTCAATAAAATGATCATGAAAAATTCTAAAATGATTTATAATGTTCCTACCTCTACTGAATATAGTGAATAAATGCCTCTCAACTAATAGATGTCAGTTTTTGTGCAAAAGACTATTCAGTGATTTTTTCAGTACTTTTTAAGAAATGAAGATATCCTAAAATTATTCTAAATCAACTTGATTTTGTAACGCAGTAACATTAAAATATATATAAAATAAGATTAATATGGCAAATTAATTGGGAAATGTATATTATTTATACATTTATATTCCATCATGTGCCTGTCTCTAGGAGAGGCATTGTATTTATGTAAGTATAAATTACACACACATAAATTATAATTTTATGTGATGGCATGCAAGTGAAATAGAAACTGATAAATCTATGTTGAACTTCTTCATTTTGATGCTAGAAATGGAATTAGTTGACTACTTTACAAATAAAGATTAAAAACCAGTGGAGATCAAACCATTGAGGATATAAATGTTCTAATACTGGTGAAAATTATTAACAGTGGCAGGAGGTCATGTAAGAGGAAACCTTTGATAATAAATGAAATTTGCCCTGGAAAGAACTTAGTGTAATGCATCAAGAACTAGCAAATGGACGTGTTTCTTCTCCGAGAAGCTGTGCTAAAAATGTCAGTGGCCCGTTTCTGTGGAGATGAGAATAAAATAATCTGAGGTGGGACCCCATCAGTGCAGCCCTCAAGTGTTGGTCTGAGGAATCAGTTCAATGGATTCTAAAAACTAACCTAGAGACTATGAGAGGCACTCCAGAGAACCTTCTCTCCATAGGTTACCGAGTCCTGTCAGTGATGGGCAGTCACAACAAAGATCCAGCTGCACCTGGCTGGAGCCACAGAGACTTGCCGTCCACACTTTGGAGGCAAGACGTGCAAGAGGGGTGGCCGTGGGTGACTCTTTCTGAAGCCTGCGGGGGAGGCCTGGCTACTCCTCCCTCTCTGGTTGGGCTGGCCATCTCTGGCATCACCCCATCTCACTTGAGTTTGTCAATATATACCAACTACAAAAGGCCGTATTATTCAATTAAATACCTTTTTTGCAAAAATAAGATGCCAATTGCCTCTTGCATCAGTGCCTTTTAAACTTGAAACTCTGAAAAGAAAGGAAGAAATTTTGAAAGCTAATGTTCATATAAAAATGTTGTTAGAGAATTTGCAAAGAAAGGGACAGTGAGGTAGAGAAGCCAGCAGAGGTCAGAGGGAAGGGAGGAGAAAGAGGAGAGGGAGCCCGGGTTTGCTCTAGGGTTCTTTCAACAAAACATATGGTGTTCCCTACTTGAGCCTTCTTTGCCCAAATTTTTCATTTCCTAAGAACACCTGAAACACCGGCAGAAAGGCTCACCCCACACTTCTTAGTTATGCTCCCCAGCCCCCCAACAATTCCAGCCAGCTTGGACTCTGAGGCACTGGTGGTTGGGACCTCAACACCTCAAAGTCTGGGAGACACAGTTCCACCCATAACAGAGCGAGATGGAAGATGAGATCCAGAGAACTGATGGCGGGGATGGGGAACAACCTGGAGAGGCTCCTGGGGCCTCTGCCCTCGCGCAGGTGCTGGGCGCAAAAGTGGGCCCTGACCCCGCAGTCTGACAGAGTCAGCAGCAAATCAGAAGGCGAGGGAATTCGGTTTCCTGTTTCCCGCTAACTCATAGCCAGGACTCCGTGGCTCAAAACAACACGAATTGTTTATCTCACAGCCCTGGGAGTCAGTCTTGACGGCATTATATAATAATTTATTTATGTGAAGTTTTCTGATTCTCTGCAGCTGAGTATGAAACTCGGAGAGGACTTTTAAGTTTGCCTTTGAAACTCTTTCCACAAATAAAACTAAAATAAGATTTACAAGTTGAATTAATTAGAAAAATTCATGTTTATGCTCTGCCATACGTTGATCTCTATGCACGGCATTGTAATAAATAAATTTTATGTACATACATATGCATATGAGTGTATTTAAGTGTATCGATACATACCAACTATAAAGATCTTATTATTTAATTTAATACCTTTTTACAAAAACAAGATGTGAATTGCTTCTTTCATCAGTGCCTTTCAGACTTGAAACTGTGAAAAGGGAAGAAATTTTGCTATTTCATATGAAAATGTCATATGAGGATTTACATAAAAAGGGTTGAGAAAGGAGAGTAGTAAGCAAGGGACAGAGAGGGGAAGGAGAGAGAGAGGCAGAGGGAGCCCAGCACACCACATTGTGTTCCCTGTCTTCTGTATGTAGTCACTCAAAGGACACAAAATTAATTTAATATCTGTTGCTGGTTAGCATCTCATTGTCTTTAACCAAAAAAATCTAGAGAAACCATTCTTTTCTGGATTTATCCCTCATCTACAATGTTTTAGTCAACTTTCATATTGCCGTGACCAAAAGACCTGACAAGAACGACTTAAAGGAAGAAAAGTTTATTTTGTCAGGATTTCAGAGTTTCAGTCTGTGGCTGGCTGACTCCATTGCTCTGGGCCTGAGGTGAGACAGAAGATCATGGCGGAAGAATGTGGAGAAGCAAAACCTCTCTCCACCTGACAACCAGGAAGCAGAGAGAGCTCTGCTCACCAGGAACAATATATGCACCCCAAAGGCATACCACCCCTGACCTGTTTTTCTAGCCATACCCTACCTGCCTAGAGTTACTGCCCAGAGAATCCATATCAGTGGATTAATCCACCTATTAGGTTATACTTCTCATAATATAACCATTTTACCTCTGAACATTCTTGTGTTGTCTCAACGTGAGCTTTTGGGGGACACATTTATCTAAAACATAACACAAGGATTCTGCAACATACAATTAAGTAGATGTGTAACAAGACCAACATAAATCTTTTCAAGACATAATTTTACAAAAGCTTAATATGTCTGTGGACTGAAACCAGCTTTGAAACATTCAGAATGTTGCTGATCTTGCTCATTTTATTCAGGCTTAAAGGTCCTTTTAGGATAAATGAGATTTCTTATGAATATCCTGAAACATTAATCATAATTTAGGATTCCTTTTTTGCATGCCCCCTCCCCATCAAGTAATAGAATAAAAGTTTAAGGCACTGTTCTCCATCTCTGGCTTGGTGTATGTTTAAGAGTAAAACGCATTGCATGCTTCAGTTCTGGATACAGATTAGCAATTTATACCTTAGTCACATCTGTTTAAACCAGGTGTGTTTCCACTGATGTATGAGGACCCAACATTATTAATTAAGATGAGACACTCAAAGATTGTAATGATAATATAATTTATTACTTGCTCAAAAGAACTACCTATATTTTAGATTTATTCTAATTAAAATTTAAATTACTCTGTACTTACATATTTGAAAAAAAATCAGCATGTAGATGAGAAATTATGTATCCAGGATTATAAAAACACATAGTTAGGAAAAAATTTTATAAAGTCCTTGTTTTGTTGGAACCACCAGAAGACATGAGTTGCGTTTCCACCTGACCCCCGTGTGTGTGTGTGTGTGTGTGTGTGTGTGTGTGTGTGTGTAATTCTGCATTGTTTGGACCTGGTCTCCTATTACTTCCACTTAAATGAGCATATCCTGTATCATTGGATGGGTTCCAAAATGATTTGCTGTTTCTATTATCTCATCTTATCTTGGCCAAGATCACCCCAATGATGCTAAGATGTAATGACTTTGTTTTTTAAGTTTACATCTTCTTAGGGAAGAGAAACAGTCTCAGAGGAAGAACATGCAGTTAGTGATAACCCGGAAATTAGATTTTCTGTAAGGCTCAGATGAGCTCATCAAATATTTAGAAGGTCCTTCACTAATAGTCATATCAAGGGATGTGCTGCATTCAGCATTATGGGTTTTCATAATCAAGTAGATAAAACCAAATAATCTTTTGTCCTTTAATCGTGAAACTGTTATTTATCAAATGACTCTTTTATCTCTATCATTGTAACCATTAAAAATTAAGTACTGGCAGTTTTCCATGTTTTGGACCTATGACTCTTAGCAAAGATGAACACTGGGAGCAAGGCTGATTCCTTCTCTGTTGCAATGCCACGGAGCCCGGGTGCTGTTGGATCTGCTAACGAGCAGATGGTCGTCTGCGTCCTGAAGAAATACACATTGTATTGCACCCAGTAAGCTCTTCGTTTTCACCCTCAGTGACAAGACCTCTGTCCCCATCTGTCCCCTGGAAGAATTAATGGGAGATTGTGGAATCCGAGTAAAATCTTTTCTTGAATCTATGAGCAGGAGATCATTTAAGTAATGAATTTGAAAGAAGACGATGCTTCATTATCCTGTCAGTAAGACAGGAAGTCAGCAGGAGGTCGAGCTGCAGAGCATCAGGGCACTGCCCCTCAGAGGGCACTAAATGCCTACCCCATGGGGAACACCAAGAACTCTGCCTGAAGAGGAAGCAGCAGGAGCCTGCGCACTCCCTCCCTCCTTGAGCCCCGCCCACCGGCCCTCCCTCCCTCCCTGAGCCCCGCCCACTGTTCCTCCCTCCCTCCCTCCCTGAGCCCTACCCAAGGGCACTCCCTCCCTCCCTGAGCCCCGCCCCTGCGCCAGGAAGGAAGGGCTGCCCTCCTTCACCACCTTAGCCTGCCTTGGACGCTGGCACCAGGTATTGCAAGGGCCCGACCTTGATGGCTGGGCCCATGTCATCAGCGCCGCACGCAGTATGAATTACAGGTGCCATTTTACCATGATGAATGGATTACAGGAAAGGCTGACCCGTGCTGATGGTGTGTTCTTTCAGTATTGATAACTTTTATTTAATCCAAAATAAAAGTTTAGCCCTTCAGACAAATCTTTGCTACTTTCTTTGGTTCATTGCCATTACTGCTGATATTCTATTTCTTCTCATAAAACCATCTGCATTATCAGCACAGTTACCTGCTGTGCCATAAGCATGGCTCACATGAGTAAAAATACTACACGTATATATTTGTCACACTCCTTTATTTCACACATTATGTTGTTTCACCGTTCACAGGAATGATACAGAAGAAGATCGTGAAGCCAGTCTTACCTCATATGCTTCATGCTTCTTTTTTTGTAAATTTAAAAAAATTTTGTTCTAATTAGTTGTACATGACGGTAGAACGCACTTATACATTTTGATAGATCATACATAAATGCAGTGTAATCTATCATTTTTCTGTTTAAACATTTTGTAGGATCACATTGGTCATGCAGTCATAAATGTACATAAGACAATAATGTCTGTTTCAGTCTACTGTCATTCCTATCCCCACACCACTTCCCCTCCATGATGTCCATGGTCTGGCATTTCCTTTTGTCAGAGGACACACAGTACTCTTTGATTCGAATGAAGCTACTATAACCCCTCTGTGTCCACCAGCCTCCTAGAGTAGGCATTGATTGTCTTTACTTATTTACTTTATGAATAAACCTAGAGATCAGCTGTTCAATACTTAATTTGCTAGGATAAATCTAAGACCTTCAGATCAAAGACATTTTTAATTATGTAATACAAAGTAGTACATGGATTCATATTTCAAAGGAAAATTAAAAATCCCCTTAACTTATTAACAATCTTTGAGAAGCTATTAAACCTGAGAAGAGAACTAAGCAGTTTCTCTAATTGCTAACATACATTACACATTTTATTGCTTCATTTTGAATAGTATCTCTTCCGCATGTGCTCTCAATGTCAAAGTCCCATTCTGAGCACGCTAAGATGCTTGAAAAGGGAGAGAGGAGATTGCATGCACCTGCTTGCTTTGTCACTGACTGCCCCAAACTTTGTGACAATACCCATACTTCCTTGATATTGTTAACTGCACCCTTGTTTTTCTTCAAGCCTTTAGGTGTGGCTAGCTGTCAAGTTCTTGAATGGAAGTCAAACACCATTTTATTTTTTATATTCTGGAAAACTGGAGCACTGTCATAGATGCAAAAGCAGAAACCACAAAGCAAATAAGCATTGGGTGTTTTCCATGCCTTAGAGAACCGAGGGGAGAAGAGGAAGCAGTATGGAAACCAGCTGAGGCCAAAGGGCAGCATTACCAGCCTGCCATGTCAGGGCACCAGCCACGCATCACCATGTGGTCTCCTTTGTTCCTGCCTGGGCCTCAGGACATGATGCTCTTTCCAATCTCACTTTAAAATGCAGGGAACTGAGGAACTGGGACAGTCCTATGTCCAGCAAGGAGAGCAGGCCCTCCAGAGAAGAGAGAATCAGTCTGGCTTTGGGACACTGAAAACTTAACATACCCACATGGGTCTCAGGTCCTTGTCCTGCACAGAGTGGTCCTGCCTGAGCAGAAGCAGGCTGGAGATCATGCTGGTTGGGTTCCACACTTGGGATACTGACCACATAACTGTGGGTAGGTTTTGCACCTACAGTGACCCTTGATAGTTCTGTTTCACAGAAAATGGAGATAATAATACTCAGAGGTGTTTAGGGAGGTGTTTGGGAGATTTGAAAAGTTAATGTATTTCATTTGCCTGGCTCAGTTCCTGATGTATCGACAGTTAATGAAGGCAGGTCCCGTTTCCCCTCCCTCACCCAGTGATAAAGGGAAAGATGAAATCCAAGGATTCTTATAATTCTAAAACAATAATTCCAAAATTTGACCATTATTTGGATAATTGAGGAATCTTATTGAAGGACAAGATACAAGTACATGAAAATGTAAATGATTCCAAAGTTATTGTGTAGCATTTTAAAAATAGATAATAGTAGAATTCTTTCACCTGGATTCAGAGGATGCTGAAACATCAATCATGGTTGTATTAAATTTATTTTATATATTCAGTCACACAGACTATCATGAAAAGAAATCCGTAATAAAGTTCTCTGCTGCAGCCTGCTACCACGTACAGAGAACACAGTGCCTGAGCAATTGTGCTGGGCAGCTTGGTATGCCACTGGTCCTGCTCCTGTCCACCCTGACGACCACATCCCCCCATCATTATCTCCTGAAGTCCTACCTCTGAATATAGCCCCGGGGGGCGGGGTTAGGTCTTCAGCCTCAGGCAACACTGTATGATAAGTTAGGTATATGAAGTAGTAGTTAATTTTCATGATAAAAAACGTGGGTCAAAATTACAATTTTTCTATTTTTAATAACCTGTGAATTATAGCCTACTTACTATTCAAAATGTTTTTCAGGAAACCTGCTATATTATATTGTTTAAGACATACCTTTACAGTCAAAAAGTACAAAAACTCAAACAATATCTACAAATATTAAATCCTAGTACTTCTGACTTGCAGTTTGTAATCAAAGTAACACATCATTGCAAACTATTTGCAAGATAGGAAGTTTGAATGATCATTACTTAGATTCAGATATGGCCTTGGGATAATCTCTTGTTAGTCATGTTCATTATTAGTTTTGTCAGGAAACTTTTCGCGTACACAATGCTCAAAATCAAGGATTAATAGATAAAGGAAAAGTAAAAAATAAAATAGAAAACTATATACAATATTCCAGCTAATTTAGGGGAAAGCTTTTTCTTTTCACTGTGCCCTGTCCGCTGTGGTTTGGGAAGCGGGTTCTCAGTGACAGTAGAGCACTGTGGGCTCGGATTTTCCACACGCTCAATCGCTCAATCTGTGTAGTCAAGAAGGAGCAGTTAAGACAGGCACTTGGAATTTTTTCCTTGCAAACATTGAGCCTCACTTTCCTGTAAAGTTGGGGAAGAGAAAAGCAGCCCCAGGCAGAAATGGAGGGCATTGGTCTGTGAGCTTGTCAGGGCATGGAGTTCTTCTCCAGCCGTCCAAGTTGCAACCAGCTCTGCAAAGCAGCGTCTGCAGCTCACTTTCCTGCACTCCTTGTCTTGCCCCCACAGGCTGTCAGTCTTGAGACTGCCATCTGTAACAATGTCCTTTACAATTCCTCATCCTTTCTGGTATCACTTAGAACACAGTTTACACAAAGCAATGGATAGGGAGGAGGGTGAAAAAGATTGTTTTTCAAAATTGGTTGGAATGTGGTATATAGCTCTCTTTTTTTTGAGTTTCCTTTACAGGTACGGAAGCTGGGAAAGATTAATTGCATGTCAGTGTCTGTGGGATGGAAAGGTCTGTATTGCTTCCCTTTCTGTGATGATGCTTTTAATGTTCCTTCTACTTCCTAGTAACATCAAGCTTCTTGACACACTATATTGGTGTTTCTACAGCCCTGTGTCTTTTTAAAGGTATTCAATTGGAATTACAAAATTTCCAGGTTCTTTGAATTCTATAGAAACATTATTTACTGTTTTTGAGACTGGCCTCTGATCTATTTAGTGTGACAGCTGCATTTATGGACATGTTAGTTGTATTTTTTTTTTTTTTTTTGGAACTGGGGATTGAACTCAGGGACACTTGGCCACTGAGCCACATCCCCAGCCCTATTTTGTGTTTTATTTAGAGACAGGTTCTCACTGATTTGCTTAGGGCCTTGCTAAGTTGCTGAGGCTGGCTTTAAACTGGCGATCCTCCTGACTCAGCCTCCCAGGTCGCTTGGATTACAGGCGTGCGCCACCATGCCCGGCAACATGTTAGTTTTTAAGATTCATGTTATGTCAGAAACAAGTTGACCCTTCAGGAGCAGTGGCACATCTGTAAGTAACCTGTCATGTGGGAAATGAAAATTAAATACACGATTTCTTAATTAATTATTATTCAATTCCTAAAGTATACGAAAAGACTGAGGCAACTTGATATTTCTCAAGTAAATAGATTTCATGATTGACACAACTGTTTTCCCCTCGTCAAATGATAATAATAATAATAATGATAATAAACTATTAGCAACAAAATACTTAAAATTTCAGGCACTGAATAATATTTCCCCTTTTTATCGTATGAAATGGATCACAAAGTAATTTCTCTGGGAATAATATGAACACCAAACACAGGGAATATTGAAAACTCCTATTTGGTTTTCTTATGTATTTTGCTGGGAAGAAAATATCAGTAATCACCAGGTCTCTGAGGGAAAACACAAATCGTATGTGGTTACATCTTATTAGTCATGATATTGCAATTTATTGTATATTCTCTCAAAGTTTCAATAAAATATTACTGCACTGAGTAATAATGTGGGGATTTAAGCTTCACTAATAGTTTCCTTTGATAAGATACATACCATACACACATGAACCCAAAGTGAAGGAATAAAGAAATTAAATTTTCTGAAATGTTGTAATGGATTGCCAGTTCGGTGGATTCCTTTATAATTGAACAAATTGTGATGGGTATTGTCTGTATCCTGATTCCCCAGATGTGTCATTGTGAAAATAGAAATATGTGAGAGAAATGACTGACCTTTACAAGACAGAATTTAAGGTACAGTTACAATCACTTAATGCACATTGCATCTCATTGATTAAATGTGCACAGAGATATTTCAAAGCATGATTTTGTCCGTGGTATCTCTCTTGGGACTCTTCATTTTCCAACAACACTTTCAAGGTCTAGATAGAACTTGGCCTCTCTCCTTGCAATGGTGACATCAGGACATTTACAGAGCAATCTAACCTAGAGCTCGAGTGCACGAGCTGGGTCAGATCCCAGCCCCTGCACTAGCAGTTGACACCTTAAGCTGGTCATTTACCTCATCTGCATTTCAGTTCCCTCCATGGTAAAGGGTGGGGAATGAGGTACAGAACTCAAGGACTGCTGGACGATGCAGTGAACTGACACATACGGGTGATCTAGAGAATGACTGGCACAGATTTAGGAACCTAAAAACTGCCAATTACCTTCGCTATCTCATTTCATTTTATCAAAACTCTATGAGTTAGTAATTTTACTTTTCTACTTTTTAGATTAAAAATGACCCTGAGGTTTACAATTTTTTCTGAATGTGTTCAGTGTTACCTTGTATGTCCTGTAGCCTGGATTTGAACGCTTACTGATCCACAGTCTATGGGTTTTATTTCTATGCTCTAATTTCTCAATCCATGTGAATTTTTCCTGATCTCTCCACCTCTCAGTATTCTCTTGTTTTTCATAATTTTTTCAGTACTGACAAAGTTATCACACAATTTAGAAATTACCTGTTTATTGCTTTATAAATAATATTTCCATGGGTTTTGATTTTATTTGGTCCAAATAAATTATAATTTCATAAAAAATGGGTTGAACTTTAAATAATACAATTCTTCCAGAGGGTAAAACAAGTAGCATTCCCTCAATAAACATATTTATTAGAACAATGCTGGAAAGGTATGTTTACAATGTGTAAAAATTCAAATGCAATTTTTGCAAAAATTTTCTGAAATAAGATCAACAAATATGTTCAGCACAATTGTGTTTTTTTTCTCAATTGGCAGTCATTATACACATTCTGAAAATTTTTGATACATAGATTAAAGGTTGATGAGAGGATTTCTGCAGAGTTGTCATAGAAGGAAATAATAGACTCATTTATAAGAAAAAAAATATATGAACGACTGTACCTGACCAAAAGCATGTGAAATAATTTAGCTGCACAGTACAAATGACATTCCAAATCTGTGTTCCCTTTCTTTGCCATAAAATCAGAGTCACTTGTAGTGATTATGAATTATAGAATGGTAGTCTACAAAACCACCTGTGTTCGAAGCGCTGGTGTAGGAAATGTGGTGTGTTTATTCAGAGTCATTTAGAATAAAGTATATGTCCATGAATTTAAGAGCTATGACCTTGCATGTGAGAGGGACAGAAACTTATCTTGTCTCAGGCAGCTGCAGCTGTCCTTTGTGTTGCACTACAGAGGCGATAAATCAAGCCATGCTGGGACTAAAGAGGCCATGTGTAAAAGACCAGAACCCTAACCTATAATTTGACTCCTCAAACTTTGCGTAGGTGTCCCTGTCTACCAGCAGCAACATAGGGACACAATGAGGGTCAGAGGACACTCATGGCAAGAGAGAGAGGAGAAGCAACCTGAGCACAGAGGCTGGTGACATCACACACTGAGCCTTCTTTGTCAGGACCTTTCAATAAAGCCACAGAAAGGTCACAATTACAATGAGATCATCGCTGTACGTGCTTCTCCTCCATTATGTGTACACATTAAACCTGTTCTCTTTCCCCAAGTCCCCTTCGAATACAAAGATTCTAAAGTTTAAAGCAAACAATGTTATCCGTATATTTTAGTGTGAAAATAAAGGAAATTAAAGTAGGATTTCCCACGGATTGTAGTGAGGATTTACTTCTATGACAAGTAAAACTCTTAGCTGACAAAACACTTACCCCATCAACAGGAAGCATCAATGTATAAAGTGGCATTTCTTTAAGAATTGGATTACTTTTAACAAAAACCTCAGTAAATCTCAGTAAACATTCTTTTTAAAACACCAAATGCAGCCATTAGTACAGTTTTATGGGCCAGTCAAGTGTCTACAGTGAACTCCAATCTCCACACGTGATCCATAGAACAAATACCATCTTCTAATCCATCATGGCACCTCTCTCTAAACAGCACAAGCAATCATGTTCCGCCATCAGCTTTAGCAGCACAGTCTCCCATAACACGGTTGTTACAGGCCTGTTTTGAGTTATATTCTCTTCTTCTCAAAATTTTGGGGATATTACATTTACTAAAAATAATTTAGTGGTCATATTCGACAGTATAAATTTAAATGAGTAGATTAAGTTTGAAGTTAAACTCTTAAATAGTATGAGTTACATTTAATTAAGACTTTGCATGCATTCATGGATGTCTTCAGTATTTACAAACAGAAAAGAGTTAAGGTGGGAAATGAGAATGACAAACTAGAAATATTGAAAGAAGCAACAATAAATAAGAGAGAAGCTATGCAAAGATTCAGACTATTGAAAAGGGTATTTGGCCAAAGGATATAGGAACACCTGATATAGAAACACCCAAAGTAATTTTTACTGTAACATGCTACATGGATCTTCTTACCTCAAATTCACATCACACGTGAACTTTCTCACCTGGCATGAAATCTCTGATTCTTAAGTCCTGTCTCCTTACATGGATCATGAAGTCTTTCAGACACAAGTTGTTTATTCCTGCTTTTCCTGCAAAGCACAGTGAAAATATTTTCTCAGGGATGGCCTGCCTCTCTGCCTCTGCTGGCTCAGTGGGCTTCAGAGCCTCCCATTTGACCAATTTCCCAAGGTCGTCTGCATGCTTAATCCCTCCTGAGAAGGTTTCCTTCTCATCTCGCCTCAGCTGAAACCTCTTTCCCCATAGATGTTGAATTCCTCCACTTCTCTCAAATCTCATTATTCTACCTCCTGTGTTCCCAAGGACGACTGTCTTTTTTCAGTTCCTGCCTTTGAGCCCATTTTACCATCCTGCTGTCACCTTATAAAACAGTATGCTGATCCTGGTAATTGAGCGTGAATTAGTTTTCTATTGCTACTGAAACAAATTACTAGGAGACATGCAACTTAAAACAACACCCATTTGTCATCTGGGAGTTCTGTAGATCAGAAGTATCTGAAGTGTGCTGGGTTTAGCCGGGTACTCTGCTCAGCATCTCATACAGATGAACTCAGGAGCCAGTGCTCCCAGGTTCTCATTTGAAGGCTCTGGAGGTGGATGTCTGCAGCTTCATTCAGGCTGGAGACAGAACTGGGTTCCTTGCTGGTAGTTCCCAGGTCCCTGATTCCTTATCTGCTGTTAGCTGGTGCCAAACTCCGATCCTACAGGTGGCCCTCACTCCTTGGCATGTGAACATCTCCAACATCAAAGGTTTTTGACTCTCTCAGACACCCTCCTTCTTGCTTTTAAGGACTCATGTCATTCTTGGGTCCACTTGGATAGCCCTTAAAACCAACTGATTAGTAACCTTAATCACAGACACAACATAAAGCAACACACTCACAGTCCTGGGAATGAGAGTTGGAGTCTCCCTACTCTTGGCTGCTCTCATTCATTGGCTTCCTGTCATTTTTACTCATTAGGGACTGTGCCACCCTATCACACTCTCCTTCCCCGTCTAGAGTGTGAGTGATTCCACAGCCCCAGGAATGTCAGAGTCGCAGGCTTCCTCACACCTCCAGAGCTTCCCCTTCAAAGCTTCGTGACCCTTCACAGCTGCAGAAACACACTGTGCTCACCATCTCCTCCTGCGGGCGTGCACACTCTACCTTGACCTGCCCACTTCCCCTTCCTGTTTCTTGCTCTGCTCCTCTGTATCTGTTTATGCATCTGTTTAGGACCTCTGAGATCTCCATGCTTTGACCTTCTGCTGTTAGCCGAAATCACTGCTTTCCTGGGTGGTGGTCTCTTCATGCACCCACTCTCTGGTCCATCTCCCAACCCTTTTGTCCTGATTTCCTTCACAGACAACTGAACCCTCTCTGAATCCAGGTGATGCTTTCTCATGAAGGTCCCCTGGGTTCTCCCTGCTATTTGCAGCAGTCATGAAGCACATGGACGTCAGGAGTGGGCTAGGAAGACCCAGACCTCCATGGTCTCCCACTGCATGGTCCTCCTCCCCAGGCTCCTCAGCTTCCCCTCTCCAATCCAGAGCAATAGTCAAAATTCTCTCCATTCTTGTCATAACATCCAACTTCAGAAACTTCTCCCACATTTGTGGCAGATAACTTTGTTTTCTATTTTTAATTTTCATAGCATGATCTAGTTATAGGATAATTGTTAAAGTTTTGTTGAAACTTTTGTAAAATTTAGTCTAATGCAATTTTGAGTAAAAACTAAGCAGACTCATTCTTGGCTGGATTAGAAATCTCAGGTCATACATTTTACATTTATTTATAAATACGTAAATGCTCGTTTCAAATGCTCATTTCATGTAAATTTCTCATTTCTCCTCTGATGAAAAATGTTTAAGAAATAAAAATGATTACTTAAAGGAGAAAATTTTCTAGTCCCATCTGTGTAGAAAGGGCTGTGCATACAAGAAATGGCCAAAGTTGTGTTTGGTTTGCTAACATTCATTTTGAAAAGGAAAAGAAATCTATGTGGATTTAAGACAAAGCGTACATTTAAATAATTAAACTGAAGGGAAAATATTTTAGGAAGGTATTAGAAAACATCAAAACCAAAAAGTAACACAATAAACTAAACAGAGCGCTTGTCCTGAGCAGGTGATCTGGACCCAGCTCAGTGGCCCGGGGAGCTTGCTCGTTTGGAAGTCCAGGAATGACTGAAAAGATGTTCTTGGGAGTTGGCGGACTGTGGCTGGAAGAGCCACATTTGCAGGGATTTCTAATGCAATGTGTTACTCCCAATCTTCGCTCAAGAGCATCAGTTTCACTTAATAAAGGGGAATAAACCTCTGAACATATTTCACCCCACGCAAGAGAATAAAGACGTGCAGATTACGTTTCTGGTTGCTTCCCCCTCCCTCCCTTTCTGGACTGTTTGAGGAATGAGCATGTTTCTGGATTCTCACTTTGGGACTGTTCACTCACAGGGTTTTACTCAAAATCAAGTTGGGATCCATCTGGCATCACGGGAGTAAAAGATGGTACCTTCAGATGAAAGAGAAAGCACATTGATCACGCGCTCTAATCACGCTGGAGGGCCGGTGCCATCCCGCTGCTGGGCTGGGCGCAGCTGCCGGGCGAGCCGCGGGACTGGGCAGCGCCAGCCCGCGAGGAAACGCCAGCACCGTGCTCCGTACCCGCCGGAGCGCACGTGAGCCGAAAGCCATCCAGCTTTCCAACTGTGCCTGCGAACGCCCGAGCAGGCTTCCCAGGGGCAGGCGCTGTTTCCGGGCCCATATGCTCCAGCATCTGCCTCGCTCCTCTTCCAACCTCCAGGGTAAACATGCAACTTGTTCCTTGGGTCACATGAATGAGTTCTCCAACTTTTCCTGTCCTCTGGTATTTCACATAGCTGTGGAGATAGAAGAGAGTGGAGAAGCTGAAAGCCCTGAGGAAGTCCTTGTCCTTTTCACCTCAGTATTGCTAAGTGGAGGGGACATAAGGGGACTGTAACTTTTGCTTTTTTTTTTTTTTTTTTTTTTTTTTGGGGGGTGCTGGGGATTGAACCCAGGGCGTTGTGCTTGCAAGGCATACACTCTACCAACTGAGCCATATCCCCAGCCCAGGGACTGTGAAAAATAAAGAACTACTTTGAAAGTGAGGCTGTGCATGGCTGCCAGTAGGAACCAGTCAGTGTGCCTCTAAGTATTTGGATTAATAAGTAGAAATGTGATGCGTAAATTTTAAAAGTTGCGGAGGGAAAATGTCTGACGAGTTAGGAGAACATACCCTTACTGTCCAGCTCTTTCTTCTGAGTGTTCCATGACTAGGCAGGTAACAGCAATTCTTCTCTAGTTTTCAGAGAGCAAATCTCAGACCCCTCCTTCCAGTTTTGAGATAACAACAAGCCAGATTTCATTTGCTAGCTGTTCGGTGACAGGCTTTTGTTTCCTCTCCTTGATCTAAACAAGCATGAGAAATTTAGAATCTAAGTCTGCGAAGCCTTGGTGCATGGGCTCCTTGGGGTGTGGCTCTTGAATGTCAAAGGAAGTGAGCGATTGGGCCCCAAATGCAGGCTCTGGACAGGGAGGCGGACAGAATGATGCTGGCGAGCGTGTCAGTGGCAGCAGTTCTGAGAATGTCTACCAGATGCCAGAGCTCTGGCTGCCAGGTGCCTCCAAATCTCCACCACCATTCGCCAGGCTTCAAGCAGCTATTTTTATTGCTGTACTTGGCAGATTTCTCCGTCTTCTGGAGCGTTCCTTCCTCCTTGGGCTCTGTGATCCTGGCTCCCTAGCACTCTCTACCTTTCTGAAACACCCTCTTTCTCTCTTTCTGGGTCTTTGGCTCCTTCCCACTCTGTGGGCGTCTATTTGATGCAGATGCTGGTCTCCATCTTGGCTCTTTCTTTCTGCCTCCCTTCCATCTTAAAGTTATCCACACATCCACTTCACAGAACTTTTTGCGCTCCAAACATCTGGTGTGTGTAAAATGGGACCCACTCTTTGCCTCCTTCCTTCCCCACCCAGGCCAAACTTTCTTCTCTTTTGTGGTCCTAGGATTCATGGTGGCCCCTTCACTGATCCTGTCATTGAAACAAAAACCTGGATATCTGCATACACTCACATGATTCTGTGCATATTCCTCCTCTCAAACTTTACGCCTCTTCACTGAGCTCAATTCCTCTCCACTTGGCTTTTCTATCTGATATTCCTGCTGTAATATCATTTGTGTGTGTATATATATATATAAACACACTTGAGTGATTTTCTTTCTTTTTTCTCATTTTCATTGGTACATTATAGTTGTACATAATGATGGGATTTATTACATATTCGTACACGCACAAAATACACCCATATAATTTGAATGATACCACTCCTGAGCACTTCCCCCCTTACTCCCTTCCCCTCCTCCTTGGTCCCTTTCCTCTACTGATGTCCCTTTGATTTTCATGAGATCCTCTACCTTTCTTTATCTTTATCTTCTCTAACTTCCACATTTGAGAGGAAACAAAGTATCCTTGACCTTCTGAGTTTGGCTTGTTTTGCTTATCATGATGGTCACTAGTTCCATCCATTTTTCTGCAAAAGACATAATTTCATTCTTCTTATGGCTGAATAAAACTCCGCTGTGTATATACACCACATTTTCTTTATCCACTCATCCCTTGATGGACACTTAGGCTGGTTCCATGTTTGGCCATTGGGCACTGCAAAGAAAACAAAACGAAACAAAACAAAACCACTGAAGTAATTTTTTCATTAAACTAATTTACTAATATGGTCACCTCTTCTGAAGTCTTTGTTATATCCTGTTACTTTTGAGCCAAATTTCAATATCCACAATGTGAGATGGAGACAGCAAGCAAGCGTCACCCATGACCGTGAGAATACAAGCTGGTGGCTCTGGGTAGGGTCTCGCCCTCCATCGCGTTGTCCTGAAGTCTCACCAGGTCCTGGTGTTGGCAGACCTTGCCAGCTGTGGACAGGCACGTTAGTTTCTTGTTACTTTGGCCTTGCCCGGGCTACTCTAAAATGGCAGCTAGTTTCCAGTTGAGGCCCCTAAGAGCAGGAGCCATTTCGAGTGATGTCACAGTATTTTTTCATCTTAGTCTCAGGAAGTAACCTCCTGCCACATTCCCACATTCTGTTTGTGAGAAAGAGTCCCTGGGTCCTGCCCCCACCAAGAGGAGGGGAATCAGAGGGGATCCTCAGGCCATTTTGGAGGCTGCTGACCATTCAGGGTCCATGCCCTGGCTCGGGAGTGTGCAGCTCACAACCTCCTCCTTTGATGTTCTTGAATCTGTTTTGGGAATGTTACCATTTCTTTCTGAAACACATTGTTTCCCTAACAGACTGAAGAATTTATATTTACACCTCGAATTCAGATTTAAGCATAAGCCCCTGGGCATGAGTGTCACTAAACTCTCCTTATGGCATGGCATGTACTCTGAACATTTCCTCTTCTCCATTTTTGTGATTACTAAACCTTGCTGCATTTATAGTTTATGAATTTCCCATTAGAACACAAGTTCCTTGAAAATGTAGGCTCTCTTGCATTCAACACTCATTGCATAAATATCAATGAATTATGAAATGAATGGAACAACTTTTAACTAATCAAATTCACAGTATTATTTTCATGATTACTTATATCTAATTTATGATGTACCATAGTTGTATAAAAGAGGATATGCACAAGTGGAAAGGTAGATTCAGTAAATTATTGACTATCTTCTATTTATCTGACATTGAACTAATTATTAGGTCCAATTTGCTTTGTAAATTCTGATTCCCTAGAAGGAGCTCAATTCAAAGGCAGTGGTATTTGTTTAAGAAAGACAAGGAAGCTGCAAACCTCCACCTTATCACCTTTGGTGAGGTTTATGTGGTGAGTCTCTCATTTTTTTTTTCAGTCTTATAATAAATAATACACTTACTGCAGAAAGTTATAAGCATTAATCTTTGTCTTAATATTTCAGTGATATTATATCCAATCATTTTACTGTGAATTACTTTTTTCAGTGAAATAATATACTTAATTGCTACTTAAATTGAATGGAATAAGAACGCCTCAGTATGACTTGTCATTACTACAACCTTCAGATTTGGACATCTGTTACTGATGAAGGTGGACAGGTTTATATACCAACGTAGATATGCAGAGGAGTGTGTATAGTGCTGAGTGTCTTATATCGTTGAGATTTAAAGGTGTTTTAATGAATATAAGTCATAGTGCTAATCAATAAATTGTCCTATACTTTGTGTTCTTCTTTTAGACATTTTGTATTTATTCATTGAATCTCTCAACACTTAACATTATCTTCTTTACAAGTGTATTAATTTCTCCAGAATAATTTTTCTTGTATTAGAAAGACATCAAAGAAAGAAAAGTTCTGAGAATTGGCTGAGATCACAGAGGGAAACAGCAAGAGTTCTCTAAAATTAGAAATGCTTACCATGGTCTGTATAGTCTTTCAAGTTGGGACTCTGAATAGACAAATAAGATGCCATGTGATGTGTAGGCTGTGTAAGAAATTAAGTATTAGTGACCTCATTATGGTGTAGTGTATTATTTAAAAGCTGCCCTTAGGAAGTCAAGCGATGATGGGGACTGCAGCCTTGGGGTCACAATGGAGGTTTTACCGAGGGTCTCCTATGTTCCAGGGCAAGGCTGTTGCTGCTGAGTTGAATCTGCTCCGCGTGCCTTCCACAGTATAGGGGCAAACACGGAGACTGGACACCACAACTCAAAACTCCTACTGAGGGGCGATTCAGATACACGGAGTAAAATAATCCCAATTTACTAGCATACTGGACACAGACTCCTGAGACCAGCAGTGGTATTTCTGAAACCACCACTAGGTGAGGTAATCAGGGGGGATTTAAGTAGAAGAGGACTGGCCCCAGGAGCCTGGGAGTCAGGGCCTGTCAGAGAAGCGGGCTCTCCCATTGTGATGCCAACGGGGTTGTACTGGGGACGTCGTCGCGGCTGCTTCTGCTGAACGCACTGCCTCTCCTCCTGGGCCTGCGGGCGTGCCAGGGGTGTGAAAGAGGACGAAGGCTGGCATCTCTGCCTTCCGTCTGTGCCCTGTTTAACTCTGTGCTGGACATGTTACTCACCGTGGGGTCTCAGCCTAAAAGCTGGAACAGGAGATGGGTTAGTCCTACACTGACTTAGCCTCCCTCCTGCCCCTTCAAGACTGGAGACACCAGGATGAGAGTCACCAAGATATTTTTGAGATTCCAGGAACAGTGAGCCTTGCAGGCAGGTCACTCACAATGGGACTGCACTGCTCAGTGGGAGCGATCACACCGTGATGGGGCCTGGGGTGACCCCTCAGCAGGCACAGTCCTCTCAGGAGAAGAACCGAATAGCCCCTGGCCTGGAGCCCCGATTCCCCAGTGTGGTAGGACCCTCAGAAACCAGATGAGATGATGGTGGACCAGACCACCCTCCATCAAGACTGCCTGGCTCTGCAAACTCCCAGCCTCTGCCCCGCCTCTGCTCCTTCCCCTATTTAAACCTGAACTCTGGTCCGGACCCCCTGAAGGCAGGGTTGTGGATGCTTGGCCGCCCCTGTGTCTCTCCAGCCTATTAGCCCTTGAATGAATTGTTTTCACGCTTCACCCTTCCTTTTCCATTTGATTTGGGGGTGAGCATGTGGGCCTTGTCTACAGAACTCCCTGAAGTCAGGGCCCTCTGGTCCAGGGCTCTAGTGACCAACAGGATACGTGTGAAAGCAGCACGTGGGGTCATGGATTTGAACAGAAAGACTGCTGTGGTCAGAAGTTCAGACAAGAACAATTAGAGGAGGAGATGTTTATTTTGAGGCTCACGGTTTCAGAGGTCTAAGTCCATAGACACCCAGCTGTATTCACTGGGCCCCGAGGTGAGGTAGAACATCATGGCAGAAGTGTGTAGCGCAGGGAAGCAGCTGAGGACACGGCACCAGGAGGCGGAGAGTGGGAGCTCTCACAACACAACAGTACCCCACAGGAGACGCACACCATATCCACCCCTCCAGGCAGCCCCACCTGCCTTCAGTGACCATCCAGTTAATCCCAGCAGGTGACACAACCCACCTTCCTGCACTGTTAATCTCATGTCCAAACCATAACAGGACCTGAGATGTCTGTCTTAGAACACACTCTCTTAGAAACTGCTGGGAAAAGAAAGCTGTCACTTGGAGAATTAGTGGCAAAGGGTTTAAAGTCAAGTTACCATAATGAAGATCATTCTAACTTAGAGTAGCGAGAAGGATTGAAAGAAGACAGACTTTCAATAGGTGCCTTACAATGAAAGCACTTTGGGCCAGGGACAAGTAGGCGATTTGAACACCCCAGCATAGATTTGTTAGAATCAGTTACTTTTGATTAAAGGAAAACTCTCTGCTGTTGTCATGAGCAGGAAGTACAACTCTTCACTCAGTGAAAGTCACTGTAGGAAGAAAACAGCAAAGATCAAGACTTGTGACTGAGATTTAAAGAGAAAAATACTTAAAGCCAGTGGAAAAATCTAGAACACACACAGTAAAAAACTGAAATTTATAACAGTCACTTAAATACACAATCACTAAATAAAAATATGATTTTCAAAACATATTTTGAATAGAAATGGGTAAACATCAAAATATTTGAAAGTGGAGCAGAGAAAAAACTCCGTAAAGAAATTAATGAAAGAGAAAAAAAGTCATCTCAGCCATGCATAATTAAAAGTAAGCCAAGTGTGATGGCACACACCTGTAATCCCAGTGGCTCCGGGGGCTGAGGCAGGAAGATCGTGGGTTCAAAGCCAGCCTCAGTACGGGCAAGGTACTAAGCAACTCAGTGAGACCCTGTCTCTAAAATAGGGCTGGGGATGTGGCTCAGTGGCCGAGTGCCCTTGAGTTCAATCTCTGGTTCAAAAAAAAAAGAAAAAAATTAAAGTAAACTTATAAATAAGAAAACAAAATATATGGTTTAAAATGCATTAAGAATCACAGAGAATGGGAAAGAAGAACCAAATGAAATAAAAAATGAAGAGTGTGAACGAGAATGTGAAAGATGTAACACATGTAGAAGGCAAAAGAAGCACGTGTGTGGTGTATGGATTTCTTGCAGGATGATGTGCATCAAAGGTATCCATGTGCATAGCTATTGAAATCTCTGAGAGCAAATGAAACAAATGAGCAGAACTAATATTTTAAAATATGTTTCAACTTTATTTCTGAAATATGATAAAGATTTCATTTGTTAGCTCTCCTGTTTCTCCTGTTGAAAGCATTCTACACTGCTATGGAATTTCATGTAACTTCCTTTTCTGTGTCTGTCAATGAAACCAACAAGAACTTATTCGTATTTCCTCCTTTTTTCCAGTAATACGTACATCACATAATGCTTCCTCGACACCGACTTTTATTTATTGAGTACAATAGGTGAATATTTGTTTTCGTTTGCTCCGTGCCAAGGCTTACTGATGTGAAACGTATTTGTACACAGGCCGAGAGCCGGACTCAGTGTCAGGAATCAAGCCTCCTGTGAACGAGTGGGAGGTGGGCATGTGGCATCCTGCATACTAAGCACCCCACTGGGGCAGGGACAGAGCTGCCCTGGTGTTAACTCCCTGGGGACCATCTGTGGAAAGCTCACGCTCCAGTCAGTGTGCAGATCTAGCAGCCTTTTTCTCTAATGTTATGCCTGGAATAACTTGATTCTAGTACAGTAGGCACCTAGGTGAAGTAAGAACTTGACTTTGACACCAGATCTGCCACGTCCTCTTCCTGAACGTCCAGTACCATGTAACTGGCCTGTCTGACCACCCTACCCCAAAACGTAGGCTCCTCACTCAGTCACTGCTTGTCTTGGGTTTGAAGAATTCGAGGACCCCCATTATTCCAAAGTTAAAATTCCTCTTCCTGGGGTCCAAATTTTGTTCTGATTTATATTGTCAGACTTACCTCCAGCTCTGTGTGTTGTGATGTTGAGTCTCTGGCCAAATAAGTCCTAACCCTCCATCTCCTGCTCTGTCTGGCTTGTGAGTCTACCTAGAATGTCTCCCCTCTGCTCCTGAAGAATCTCTCCTCCCTCTGCATAAGGCCTCGCTGAGGCTTCTGTGATCCTCTGTGGTCAGGTACCTTCTGTTCTCCTGAGGGGGGTACCATTCAGTGCAGTGGGATCTTCATCAGTTTCTAGGGTGTGAAATCATATTGGTGCTCGCCTTGATACTGATACTCTAAACAGCTGTCCTTGTGCATCAGCAGTGGTGAAAAAATATATACTGAAAATAAAATGAAAAAATATGTAATCTAACCTCAGTACTTGGTCCAAAATGATAAATACTTCTCATTAATTTCTATTTATAATAATGATTTTCAAAAAACTTCAACATATGAGAAGCAAAGTATTACTACGTACGACTTATTTAATGGCTCATGATTACAGAGCAGAATGTAAGTGGTGTCCGTGGCCTGGTCAGTGAAAAGTTAAGATGAAAAGAGGCGAGTGTTGGTAGGAAGGGTTAAAGACCACTGATAGCTACATGTCTCCATTTCACACAGCAGAGTGATGAAAAATAACCACCAAAATGCAATGGAAATGACACAGAGGATTAAACACACAGGTGGTTGTGAGCAGCATGGGATCAGCCATGCCATTGGGGGGGAAGGTATCTAAGGAAGCCAACCTCACCTCCCCAGGGACCTCACCAGGGACCCAGGAAGCTGACAAACAGGCTCAGGGTGTGCCCAGCCATGGAACACCCCAGCCACCATTAAAACCAAGGCCCTGAGCTCCTGTGGATGGACTTAGGGGCAGAGCAAGTGGCTGTGCTGCTCACTCCAAAGCCTTTCACTTTATTTTAGTTTTGCTTAATGAAGAAATAGAATTACTGCTGCACTCCTCTGTCCAAAAACGCCACAAATATCTCCATATTTCTTCCCATTTATTTGGGGTAGAAGAACATTCAGTAGCTTCTCTTGGAAGATACAAAACCAGTGATTACTCTTAAAGTGTTTCTCTCTGTGTATTATGGTGTCAGTTCAGTTCAGGGAAAAAAAACCACACACACTTGTGTAAATCGATTCTGGGAGGATTCTTTGCCTCATTGAGGCAGTGCAGTACGATGGAAAGCTCTCCGGTGTGATCACAAATTCTACGCCAGGATATCTGCAGGTGACTTTGCATCCTAACAGGTACTTGACCTTTCTGATGGTATTTGCATATGCAAATTGAAGTTAATATCTGCATCACAGGATGCTATAAACACTAATTAAGGTAGTTTAAATGAAGTGTCCTAACGTAATTACCATTTGTAAACCATTAGCTTTGCTCTTTCCTGCACTCACTGGGGTGAGAAGTGAATTGCCCAGCTTGATAGGTGAGAGGAAGAGGTGGGCTCCAGTGGCAGCCAGAGTCAGGGGGTATTTTGAGATTAAGATGATTCATATTTCCTCCTTCATGGAGATCTACTTCCTTCAGACTTGGGTGTGGATCTAACTAGGTGACTCTCACGGAGGTAGTGTCCCTCTTTGTTTTCTAACCGTTTTCCCTGCTGAGTCCGTGGTAGGTCCCAGTTAGTTCTCCTGGGACTTTCCCTGATGGGTCCTCCTCTAGGGAATTCTCTCCTCAGTCTACCAGGGGGCGGAATGGTTTTCTGAAATTATGAATGAAGTATTTGCTTTTTTGAAGATAAGGACCACATTTAGCAATTCTGCACATAACATTTAATTATTTGGCTTTTACTTCTTTACTGACTATCTATTATCCAATGAGGCTCAACAAGATGCACTTCATGTGGCTCTCTATATTTTTAAGATAAGCAACTTCATTCCGTGTCAGGGCTGCACTGAACTTCAATAAGACCTGCATGTTTGTGAGCAGTGTGTATCGTCTCTGTGACTAAAGTGTCGGCCAAAATGCTTCCATCTGAAATAAGAGGAACCTGAGTGCGTTCGTTGTGTTAGGATGTGCCATAGCCTGCCATCCTTACTATTCCATTGCAGAGGTGAAAGTGCACTATGGATGGTGGTCCTGGTTATTTAACTGAAGATAGTAGAGCACAATTCCTGTTTCATACATGTGTTTCAATTGGAAGAAATAAAGTAAAGCTGAGCTCTCATCTTTGCAGAATGTTTTAGATATCCTGTTTGATAAAATCTGATAAAAACAGAAAATAAATGGCATTATTAACAACGCAAAACCAAATTTGACGGGATTTTAGGGACTTCGAATAACATCCCAGCACTATAAGAAACAGCATTTTTGTTTATTTTGATATACACCAGTTAACTAAATAAGATATAGAGTTTGAAGCTCTGGCCTGCATCGTACCAAACATCGATACAGTTTTGTAGGCTTCAGATCCTGAAGGCCTATTCACTGCCCACGCGCTCAGCAGTCTTCACTGAGTATCCGCTGCAGCCCGAGAACCTCACAGGCGTCTGGGGAAGTGGCCAGTCCAGAGAGGCCATCAAGAGCCATTTTGTGTTCACGTCTTTTTTTGCAAGGTGAACATCAATCAAATACCCATGGAGCAAATGTGAAAGGGTGGAGCTGAGTGCAGTGAAGGGAAGATGGACACGGACGAGAGAGGATGTTTAAAGAATCGGACACAGAATCAGGGTCAGGAGCAATTTTTCTGAGGAAGCAACTCTTGGGTTGAGACCAAAGGCAGGGAGAAATATGCCAGGCAGGAAGCATTGCCCCGACGCCTGCACCAGGAACAGTCATGGGTCCTTCCTGGCCTTAATTCCTTTTTCCATTTGCTATTAACTGTGTTCCAGAAATTGAAACTTAAGAGTGAAAGATTATGTTCAGTATTTAGCTGTATATTCATTCCAAGATGAAGTTTGGAAAATGTAAAAGTATGAGAATGCTTAGCTGTCTATTCAAGGTTTTCAGGTTCAGATGTGTGCAGGGTCAGGAAATCAAGAGCCACCTGGAGGAAGTGACAACAACAACACAGAAATCAAAACAGAGGCGGCCCAGTCCTTCCTCGCCAGCAGGAAACCTGCTCTCTTAATGCGCGTTTTACCCACAGATAAGTCTCCAAAGACTCAGCCGCCAAATGCCAAAGTGGACTAAGTACTTAACTGTGTGGTTTGATCAGCTGTTTTTAAAGCTGGACTTTTATTACAGCATTTTAAAAAATTAACAGCCGTATTGAGTCATAATTATGTACAACCAATGAGTGTATTTTAGGTGTGCAATATTGGTACCTATGCAAAATCACTGAACCACAACTACAGTTAAGACAATGAGCAAATTTAAACCCCTGTCAAAACAAGAACGGCACCAGACTGAATTATAGCCCAGGAGGACGGCACACAGCACCTGCAATGCTGGAGAGCTGAGGGCAGGCTTAGCTCAGCATCCTGGGCCTGCGGGCTGGGGAGCCCTGAGGGTGGGACCAGGGGAGATCCCAGGTCTTTCGCAAGGGGAAAGACTATACTTCCTTGAATGGTGCATTTGCAGGGCTGTAGCTTCTGTGGCCACTGAAGCTAGGCTCCACCCTTACCCAGAGACAGGAGAGGGGACACACGATTCCTTGATGGCTACATTTCAAAATGATCACTCCCCTGTCCTTGAGAAAGACAGTGCTGGGTTGTGAAACTGGCAATGGTGCAGAAGATTGCTTTCTCAAAGGAGCAGAGGAGCTTACAACTGTAAGGTTTCTAAAGTAAGGGCTCTAAGAAAAGAGAGGTTGGAATCTGGAAGCAGGGAGGAGTCTGGCCACTGTCCTGTCCAGCAGACGGGGGTCTTCGATGGTCTCACCACCCAGGTATTTTTCATGCCCTTCATAACCCTTCCTTCTCAACCTCCTTGCCCTCTTAGTAACCAACAGGCCTTTTCCCCACCACAGATCATTACTAAAATGTCATGCACCCGGAATCACACGGTGCGCACCATTCTCTGTGTTTTCTCCCACTCAGCATAAATATGAGTTCACACACAGTGTCACCTTCTTGCAACCTGGTAGTACTTTGTTGTACAGCTATTTTTAAACTTTCTTCACCCATTCATGGACACTCAGGCTCCTTCTCCTTTCAGTGCTGCTATGAATAGCTGCAGTGAAGGTTCTGGTCCAGGCCTTCCTACGAGCACAGGTCTTCCTTTCTCTCAGGTGGACTCCCCCAGTGGAGTGGCTGAGTCCTGTGGTAGGTGTGTGTTTACCCAGCATGGAAACCTCCCTTATAGAACCTGTCTCTCCAACTGGTTATGCCACACAAGTCTCATCAGCTGTGACGGTTCTAGTTTCCAGCCCCATCCTTACCTACTGGGACATGACCAGGCTTTTACATGTTATATATTCTAAAAGGTGCATATAGTTAGTATCACACTGTGCTTTTGATAACTAACGATGGTGAGGGCATTTGCAAATATGTATTTGCTATAAATGTAGGTTCTTTGACCAAGTATTTGCTTAAATGATTTGGGTCTTAGAGGATACTGTTTTTTGCTTATTATTTATTATCAAGTTTTTTTTTTTTTTATATTTGGAATAGAGTCCCATATAAGGTCTGCAATTGTAAATCTTTTCTCCCACTCTGGGGCTTGCCTTTTTCTTCTACTCTGGGGCTTGCCTTTTTCTTCTTTTCTTCTATATAGAAGTACATTTTAAAGAGTAAAGTCTTTAAATCAATGAAATCAATTTGTGTATTTCTCTCCAAATGTTTTCAGCTCGACAGTGCAGGTGTGGGTAAGGTGGATTAGGATTTAACAAATATGTGGATTTGTCCCCAAGCAGAATGAAGGGAGATAAAGCAAGGCAGTGAAGGCATATTCACTACAATGATTAAAGAATTGACCATAGAATTGAGGCAGGCTAAGAAGGGAGAAATAAATATTTTGGGGTTTTTTGAAGATACGAAAACTGCAAAATCATCTCACTGTGATCCTCTGTTGGGATGCAGGATTTGGGGACTCAGGAAATTAGAGGGAGTGAACTGGAAATATAGCAGGTGATTTTGGAAAGAGATGTATTAAATCATAATTATTGTTAGGGTTTTTAGTTCTTACTGATGATAAATTCTTGATGATGACGCTGGGCGGAGTAACTGAAGAAGAGCAGGTCACTAACTGAGATGTCAGGGCCCTGGAACCACCACACATATGGATGTTGAAACCACCAAGAACCAAAGAGAAAGGCTGGAGACAGTAGCTACTAACTGAGTCCAGAGCCAAAATATTCAAGAAAGAGGATTTGCCAGGATGCAGAAAATGAGGGAAATGAGGAGAACAGTGGGTGGCATAGTCCGGGGTTATTATGAATATTCCAGGGAATGATGGTGCTAGAAGAGGAAGAGGGTCCTTCTTCCTCTCTGTGTCTGTCTCCTACTGCAGGAGCAGGGAGCTGGACAATTGAGTGTCCTAAAAACACTCTTTTGGAGAAATAAAATTAATGGAAGAAGCTTCATTGTTAACAGAAATGTTCGTCTAGAAAATGCGTTATTCTGCACACTCCCTGTGTGGTAAGTTGGCTATCCAAAGAATTGACATACATCCCCACTGGAAGGATATTTCCAACACTATGACCCAGCCTGTGTTGGTGAGAAAAATGAAGAAGAACAAAAAGGCAGTTCTTGACCTTCAAAAGCTAGCCTGGTGCCCACAGCTGGACCGTAGCATTCTCCTATTGAAAATAAGGCAACTTTAGATTAGGTTATTTGGGACCATGATGAAATCAGCCAAAGGAAGGCCACTTAATAATTTCACAGAAGCAACTTTACTGTCATGTGTCATGTGCAAAATACCAAACACCTCTTCCTCCCTCCACTACCAAAACAAATGGCCATGATTTTCACCAACTGGACTGAATCTCATGCTGGCTTCTTTTCCTATAGATCAGGTTCTTTGCAACACCTGATCATGAGGTGTGCCACTTCTGACACCATCCAGCAGAATGCTCTCCCACATCTTATGGCAACACTCTTACTGAGATTCCCTGTGCCCCTGGGGTTGTTTCCCTTGTTGCAATAGCAAGTCCAATTAAACAAAATCTGGTTTGTTTAATTAGAGGTGTGTGTTAGTCACATTTTTGTCACTATGGCCAAAGTCCCTGACAAGGACAACAGAGAGGAGAAAAGTTTATTCTTCTCACGGTTTCAGAGGTTCATCCATGATCAGCTGACTCCACTGCTTTGGCCCACGGTTAGGCAGAGCATCATGGTGGAAGGGCATGGTAGAGGCCAGCTGTCAGCCTGGGCACAGGAGGAGAGTGAGGGAGGAACCCGGGCAAAACAGGAACTCCCAGGGAGGGCGCCCCCATGGTCTGCTTCCTTCAGCCACATCCTTCCCGATTACAGTTACCACTCAGTAGAGTGCGCTTTTCACATTATCGATCATCAAATGGATTAGCATGCAGATTAGGTTAGAACTCTCATAATCTAATCATTTGGGCTCTGAGCATCCTGTACTGCGTCACATGAGCTTTGGGGGCACCAGATGTCCAAACCCTAACAAGGTATGTTCCTCGTGATCATTGAAGACTTTGATATAGAATATTTATTTGTTCCTTATTATACTGAACTGCACTGTCCTATGATTTAGCCATGGTACAACTATTTCCAGTTGGTTAAAATGAAATTTAAAAGTGAATTTTGCTGTCTCTTGACCACATTCAATTTCTCATGACCCCGTGTTGAATAGTAGAGATATGGATTATTCACATCATCACAGAATGTTCTGCTGGACAGGGCTGCTGTAGAAATTTTGAATAATATTTCTCTGAAGGCTTAATATCTCAATTTTCTTTTCTCAGAAATTAAAAGACCATTTTAGAATGCTTTAATTTGTGGCCATTCTACTTAAACTTTAAAATTATTTTTCATTTCAAATTTTTAATAAAATAAAAGTTGTGTCTCTGAAAACAACTGATAAGTTTTTAAAACAAATAATGTATCAATAAAATATGGAAATGTTATTGCAAAACTATGTATCTTTATAGGATAGATTTTTTTCTTCTTCCCCTTTGGAGTGGGTACCAGAGATAGAACTCAAGGGCACTTAATGACTGGGCCAACACAGCTCTTTTTATAAATACATATTTTATTTTGCTACAGGGTCTCAGTTACTTAGGGTCTTGCTAAGTTGCTGAGGCTGGCTTCGAGCTCATGATCCTCCTGCCTCAGCCTCCAGAGACACTGAAATTGCAAGATAGATGTTTTTAATAAGTTTTTTTAAACATATCTACAAATGTCGATAAATAGAATGTCAAATATTATACCCTTTATTAGCTTCTGTTATTTTATTTATTTTGTGTACATATGTGTTCAAAATTAATAAAGTCTCCAAAGTTGTAGAGTCAATTTTCTCTCTTCAAATGTTTATATGCATTTCATACAAATTAATGTTATATAATAAATATGAATAGAAACAATAAATAATAGACATTCACCTATCACATCTTTTCTAAGACTCTTATTTGCACAATTTCGTCTGTTCTTGCTGAGTAATTGGTGTTTCTTTTCCTTTTTAAGTCACAATCCTTACCCTATGAATTCTGAAGATGATAAAGTATTACACGGTTTCCTTCCCCATGATTCCTGGTCATAACCTTCTACCGAGATGCCAGTTCTCTATTTTTACTTTTGACCCATCAGATCAGCTTTTGAGAATTAACTTCACCATCCTCCTGGGTAAGTTCTCTTTTCTCATTTCACATGGTTTTGGTAAAATCCGAAATTGCTTTTCTACTCTTGCCCTGGGCTGAGAGACACCTACAGTCAGAATTCACATTCCCCTGTGTAACCACACAATTTTGTTTGTCCTGTTCTCTTTTTACTAGAGAGAAAACCCTAAAATCTCCCTTGGAGACAGGGAAGGCAGGAGATGCCCTGTTCTTCAGGACATTCCTGGGGTGGACTCTGCCTCTTCATGGCCTCAGTTGGAGACACTCTACCTCCTAGGGTACTCATCTACTGAATGGTAGAGCTCTAACCCTGTACCAATATGGGGTGCTGAGGGGCATCTGGATAGAGTTAGGGCTCTAATGTTGTCTAGGGCTGTTCTCCTCAACTCCTGAGAAAATCCCAGTGGGATGCTTCAAGACTCAGGCAGAATGGTCATGCTGGCCCCAGGGAAAGGGAGGGGCTGCCACACGCTCCCATCACGATGGCAGGAGACTCAGGTCCCAGGGGTCCTACCATCCCTGCCCACGGCTGTTCAGCCCCGGAGGAGCAGAGTTCCGAACCCAAATGCTGGGGAAGCTTTCTTCCCATGGCTGGTGGGAAACTGGGGGCAGTGCCGCAGTGGCCAGGAGTTAGCAGTTGCTGGAGCTGGGGAAACCCATCTTGAGTTTTCTCTTCGGGTGGAAAACACTGAATAATGCTGTGTATTATGTGCTGAGTAATTAATTCCATGAAAATTCTATTTCTTGGTAGTTTCACCATCAAAAATCACTTCCATATCATAGTTTTAAAAATCTCCTAAAAGGATACTTTTTGGTATTTTCTGTGAAACAACATGAGATGAATCAAATGTAAGGTTTAAATTTACATAGGACTTGGAAGAAATTCCAAAGGACTATTGCTGTTTAATAATTTTCACCAAATTTATTTTGCTACATTTGTGATCTGTGACAATAATTCATTGGGTTCGCCTGTGCTTTTCAACCTATAATTAAAGCAATTGTTTAATTATCTGCTCTGGTGAAGTGCTAAGTCTCAATATTGTGCCACCTTTGGAAAATGTATCTAGTTTTTGGCATATTTTCTCCTGTTTGTTTTGTAAAAACTAAACAAAGCCCTCTAATATAGAAAAAACAATTTTTTTCTTGGCCTTTATATTTTCAATAGTCTTAGAAAGATCATGCTTATTATATGAATTCATGTAAGATACTATATATTTTCCTTAATAAATATTATGGTTATCTTTAAATATGACTGTCCTTATCAATTTCTATTTTAGTCCATTTTGCTTTGCTGTAACAAAATCCCTGAGACCAGGTAGTTCATAAGGAAAAAAAATATTGATCATGGCTCATGTTATTGGAGACTGAAAACTTTAAGCTCAGGTGACCACATCAGGCCATGCTCAGGCTGCAACATACCCTGGAGAGTGACACAGCATGGTAGGAGTGCCCCTGACAGGTGCAAGCAGAGTGTGTAGACGTGGCTGAACGTGGAGTCCCTGTACCCCAGCCAGCACTTGCTGTTGCTGGTGGAGTCCCTGAGTGGAACCCAGCCACCTGAGACGAGCATCCATTCCTTCCAGAGAGATGGGAAAGAATTGTGCACGGCTTCTCCAGCACAGCACAGTCATGCTGGGACCCCGTTTGCAGCACACAGACCTCCAGGGGACAGAGCATATCCAGAGGAAAGCAGATTTTCTGTATTTTCATAATAAATTGGTTGCAACTCAAGTCTTACAATGTAGACTTTTCCTGATGAATCAGAATCAGATTTCATCATTTAAAATAATGATTTATTAAGTCAACAGCAAGAAACAAAGTAAAAAGTTAATACAGGATTCTACAAATGAGGCATAGTTAAAACTAGGGACATCAGCGCGCTGAGTTCCTCTGGATTTCACAGCAGTGAAATGACACACTAGGTTCTCAAGTGATGTTTGGAGTTCTTTCCATCATTTTCACCTTGCTGAACTTTTTTTTATTTTATAAATGCTTCATTTTCAAGGTCATCTATAAATGTAAATTGACTTTGTGGTGTTTTAAATAAAAACGAAGCATCAAACATGTTGGCAATTTTTCTAAAAAAAATCAGTGCTCAAGTTAGCAGAAATTTCGTAGTAATAATTTCACTTCACTCCTATAGTTCAGCACTCAGGATGCACAGCACCACTGGTGAAGGTGAGTGAGCTCACACCCTTTGTCTCAGTGAGTGTGTCCTGACTTTGGTCCCATGGGCCATGGTGGGGCTGCAACAATGCTGCTGGGTCTCTTGGACTCTCCAGTTCCCCTTTAAGCACGGTTGGCACTGTGGATCCCGTGGCTGCCCCGTGTCAGCTTCCTCTCTGGACCTTTTCATACTGACTCTTAGCCCCATAATTTCTATTCACATTGTCATGTCTCTGATGTGTCCAGGCTTGATCTAGATGATGCTTTCTTCAGCTTTCCAGTTGACTTTATTAGGATGATTGACACAAACAGTCTTCCATTGCCAGAATGACAAGTCTTCAATGGAGTCTTCAAGTTGTGTGGCCTAAGGAAGTAAAGCCAGCAGACCAACTCGCAGCACCACCAGGGATACTGAGCACTTAGAAAGAAGAGGGCGAAGAAGCATCCTCCACGGTGCTGATCCTTGCAGACAAGGTCACAGAGGACAATCAAGAGCCCTGAAAACAATCACAACAACAAAGCCTCATGGCTCACATCTTTTGTGCCAGGCCTTCCTCCAGGAGTCTGTATTGAAGTTCCTCTGTGCTCATAGGAGCAGTGAATCCAACAGAACTGAGATCTCCACTGGGGACAGGGAAGGGGAAGCAGAGGCTGGTCTTTGCCCAGAGTGGCTGAGGGCAGGGCTCTGGTCAGCTCCTCTGGTTCATGAGTTCAAAGCCAACCTCAGTAATGGCCAGGCGCTAAGCAACTCAGTGAGACCCTGACTCTAAATAAAAAACAAAATAGGGCTGGGGATGTGGCTCAGGGTCCAGTGCCCCTGGGTTCAATCCCCAGCACCAAACAACAACAACAATAACAACAAAGCAGCAAATGCATTTTAATGAATAGATAGTAAATAACAAAGTAACAATGGGAAATATCTGTTTTTTAGGAAGTCTCTAAACATCAAAATGGTCAAGAGCAGTCAGAATTTGTGAAAGTACATGGATAATGTGCTTTGATCTAAAATGAGTGGGAGGCTTGAAAGCTGAAGGAGCAGCGAAAGCGTGAAATGAGGGCGGCATAGCTAACTGATCAGGGAGGAAAGACCAGGGCAAGCTCTCAGCTGAACAGACGCAACACTAGCCTAACACAGGGAGGAGCTGGAGGTGGAGGAGAAGTTTGAAATTTGTTACCTACTACTAAAATCTATTCACTGATACAAGTATCTTTGTCAGAGAAATGAGATATTTTTTTGCGGGGGGGTGTTACCAGGGATTGCACTCAGGGGCACTCACCCACTGAGCCACATCCCCAGCCCTATTTTGTATTTTTTTTGGAGACAGGGTCTCACCGAGTTGCTCAGCAACCTCTATGTTGCTGAGGTTGACTTTGAACTCACGATCCTCCTGCCTCAGCCTCCCGAGCCACTGGGATTACAGATGTGTGCCACCACACCTGGCAAGAAATGCGATTTTTTAAAATGTAAAACAGGATATCTCAGAATGCTCAGACTGGCTAGAAAACAGTGCAACCACCTGGGATCCATCTGGGTTTGCTATGTGTCCTCACATAGCAAGCTAAGGCCATCACATTAGTGCCAAGATAACTCCACACAAATTGCCTGAAACTGAGAAAACTGCAAACCGTTTACTAGCTCTACACTGAAACTGATGAAATATAAATTTCATTTAATGTAGACTTGTGGATTATAAAGAATTCCGCTGATAATGTTCTAACTCACAATCCATGCTATAACTCTTTATGAACTGTTTTGCTGAGGTATGTCGTAATGTTTCTTCATGGTTTTTCTTTATTTCTTACTTCAAAATAGTGAAAAAAAATGTTGGCTGTGCAAATTTTCATGAATGCGATTTATTACTTAAAGGTCCATGTGTAATTGATGCATTTCTTATCATGCTTCCAAAGAAACTGCAAATCAAAGAGAGAGTTCTTTTTTTCTCAAAGCTGTCTTATCTGTGAAAGTAAATACATTAATCTATGGTGGAGCATAGAGAACTTGTGAATTATAGCATTTCTGAGTCCAATCACAAGTTAATCAAAAGGCTAATATTTTGTTCTCATAGACACAGCTCAAATCTGTACAGGAGCTTAGTATCCATAGCAACTATCATAGCATAGCAGTCTGCTTCTCCCAGACCACTTTTTTGTTTGTTTGTTTTGTTTTAGATTACGAAGAATTCCCTAGGCTTATTGTTAATATTTTGTGCTAGCGAACTACTGAACCAAGGAGACAATCTTGTGAGCAACTGTGCTTGAGATTAACTTCTGAAAAATTAATTTACTAAAGACAAGAGGAGAAGCCAAATGCTTGCCATAAATACACCAATCAAATATAGGAAATTCATAGAGTCATTAAGAAGGTCAAATTCAGAATTTCCAGCTGTGAATCTAATTGAGAAAAAACATTGATTTCTTTATAATTTACTGAGCAATAAGATATATAAAAACATATGTAGACAGAAAACCTGATTGGTGCTAATCCATGACAGTTACTCGATATATTTAAAAAATAACACATATACATAGGAATCATTGATCCTAAGTCAATGTTCATACTTTATTATTTACTTATTTATTTGCCATTTGAAGTTCCTCCGGGGTGAGCACCATGATTAAAAGGTCAGTCTTTTCTGGATACACAGGGTAAAGCTCCAATTCATTTTTTAAAGTTGGCGCTGTGGTTTGGACATGGTTGGAGTATGTTCCCCAAAGGCTCTTTAACTGGAAGCTGGGTCCCCGAATGGTGATGTTGAGAGGTGTTGGGATCTTGACAAGGCGGGGACACGTGGGGGACAGCCAGGTCCTGGGTGCCACCTGCAGAATGGGTTGGTTCTCCTGACAGCAAATTGCTCTAAAGGAGCAAGGCAGCCCCAGGTGCCATGGGATCTGCCGTGTGTGATCCTGCCCTTGTGATGCAAGCTGCCATGAGGCCCTCACCAGAGCCAAGCAAAAGCTGGCCCCATGCTCCTGGATGTCCACATTCTGAGTTCAATAAACCGTTTTATTTAAATAGATATCCCAACCTCAGATATTTTATTATGGTAATGGAAAAGGGACTAATACAGTTGGATTAGTGCTTTCAGGTGCGAAAGTAAAGATAACATCAGTTCTTACCCTTATTTTGAAAAATGCTTTAGTAAACCTGACCAAAGAAGCTGCAACATGCCATGTAACTCAGAGGAGAGAAACAGATGCCATTTATTTTCTTTTATATGTCACATAAAATACTTTAGAGCAGTTTTCTCAAACTTTGACGTGTGTCAAAAACACAGAAGGGCTTGGTTAACTCACAGAGCATTGACTCTTCTTCCACTCTCAGCTATCCTGCTTCGGGAGGTCTGTGGCCTGAAACCTGCATTTCTGACAGGTTCCCAGGGAGTCTGGTGCTGCAGGGATCACCTCTTGGGATGCGAAGCATCTTCTGCCCTCTGCAAGTAGCGAACTTGAATGACCCTCTACCTCCCTGTGATTTGTCTTGTATTACTCCTGCCTTATTTCCTGAAGTAACTTAACGTCCATTTATTTTTCCTCATGTTAACCCAAAATATCTCTCTTCACTGTGTTTCTTTTTAGTCTTCTATTCCTGAAATTTCAATTATCACATTTTTGTAGATTGTTCTAAAATATCCCTAGATGGATTTTTAAGTTCCCATGCTTTTGCCTGTTGACAACCCACCATGGATACTTGGTTGCTCTGAGCCACGCCTGGTTCAGCTATGGCCCCAAATCTGTATTATGAAAACTTAACCTAGTACTGACATAGAAACACTGCACCTTTGGTTATTCCTCTTAGAGAACTTGACATTTCTGATGGCAACGTAGAGGTTCTGTGACTGTGTTCTGCTTAGATGTCTTAATTTTTTCTCATCTCTTCCAGTTGTTCTCAGAATCAGCTGAATATGTAATAGGAAAAACTGGTTCCTTGGGGAAACAGTGTTCAAGGAATCTGAGTGAGTCCACAACGTGCCCAGTCTGCATGGTCTTAGAAAGGGTGCTTTGGCTCCAGTGTGACCAATGGGTGCTGTCACCTGAGTGAGGACAGGCTTCTCCCGAGGAGGCTCAAGGCCAAGCTGCTGAAGCACACAGATGGTGAACACTGAGGCTCGCTGTCCTCTGCTCCCAAGCTTCTCTCCTGCTTGCCAACAAGCCCTGCCGGGACCCTCCCCACAGGGAAACTCCAGCATTCTTTCCAAGTGTTTCTATTTCCACATCTAAAGCCACCCTCCCAGCTGCCCTCAAAGGTTGCTCACCAGTGCCACAACTGTGTTCAAACCCTGCAGTGGTGAAAGGGAACAACCAGGGCAAGAAAGAGCACGCGCACATTTCAAGGACCTAAAATGGAACCCGTACACATCATCTCTATCATTTTATTGGTCCAAGTTTCATCTCATGCCAATACCCAGCAACGCAGGAGGTGCTGCCTAAGAACATGCACGCGCCTCTCACCTTCGTGGGCAGGCGCTGTGTCCTCTCACTGTTGAACTATTTATTCCAAAGATTTTTGAATAAGAAATAGCCTTGGAAGATAAAGACAATGTATCCCTCCAGAGCAGAAGTGGGACAACCTCACTAGACTCGAGCCCTTTGTTCCCTGAGCTCAGGGTTCTTCTCCTGTGTTGCTGTCCATGATGCGAGAAGGTGTCATTGGCCTTCTTCATTCAGCTTTGAGGGGACCAGGGCCCAGGGCCCTGCCACAGAGGACACTTACACCAAGGACACTTGTCTTTGCTGTGAGTAACAAAGTCTTTTCCTCTGACCCGGAAGTTTCATGTCTTGTGCTGCATGGGTGAAACTGGAGGCTGACTTCTAGTTTGAAATCAGGGTGACATCTCATCCCTTCCAGAACGTTTGACAGTTTAGGCTGTGATGATGAGATGGTGTCACATCGCTTGACTTTATGGAAGAGAAAAAAAGAGAGCAGTCGGCTTTCTAGGAGTCCATGGAATCATTAGTGAACCTGTTGCCCAAAGTCTACCTGAATTCACTTTATTGACTATTGGAAAAAATTTGGGAAATAGAGAATAACCACAAAGGAGGTTTAAAGAGTGCTGCCACATCTGCTCTGGCTGCTGCTCTCTTCCCTGGGTGGGAGGACTTCCCAGTCAGTTGAGAGACTGTGGTCACATTCACTGGGCAGCAATCACTGGTACTGACATTTGTCCTGAACCCACACCAGATAACAGCTTCAGGGAGAGGAACTCACCTGGGGCATTAGATGACGGACACACGTGACTGCACTGGGCAGAAGCTAGGCAGAGCCCAGTGTCTTCTGGTGTGGCTGGAGAAGGATAGGCCGCAGCAAGCTAGCTTCCAAGGGAGCATGGCACTAGTCACCTGGCTTTACAGCTCAGTAGCTCCTGCAGTCTCTCCAGCCAACCCTGGATTCATTCAGAAATGACCCTGAAAGTTCTAGGAGGCATTTTTTAATGGTTCCTGTCTACTTTAAGGAATCTTTGCTCCTCTCATGGAGAACATTCCAAGAAAAAAAAAAAAAGAAAAAATTCCATGAAATATATAAGAAAAGCCATTCCCGTGGACACACCTCAGGCCTTGTCTGGTTCACCTGCTCTCATTGCCGGCCACTGAGTTTGCAACGTTGAGGAAGGTGATCCTGGAGAATAAGACACTGTCCAAAGAAATCTCTGTTCCTTCTGTTGCCCATTCCATGTCCTAGAAATCTCTCCTAGCCTTATGTTGAAATTGCACAAAAGTCAAGTGTTGTAGGAATGGGCAGCAGAGGCCTTGGACTAAGGTGGACTTACTGGCAGTAGGTGCACATCTGAGTGAGTCGTAGTTGGTTTGGCTAAAGGGTCAAGCTCCATGTCTTTGCAGACACAAGAAAAAATGCACTGCAAACCGAACACCAGACACCGTGCTTGTGTGGTCAGGGATGCCTTAGAGCTCGGGGTGCTTTTCCAGCCTGTGGCACTGCTGTCCTCGGGTATCAGCTGACCCCCAACCCTTTCTGGCCATGGAGATCAAGCTCTATCGTGTTTTCAGCTTTCCAGACTATTCAAGGCATGACAACGGTGCACCATTCACCATGAAGGCCATTCCACAGCCCTGAGAGTCAAAATATTCAGTGCTCCTTGACATTCCTGCCACCCAGAGGCATCTGATGTTGTCACTGGAATGACCTCTTCAAAAACAGTCACCTTTTTCTATTCTATGTCCCTCCACTCCTCACTTCTGGTCTACATACTTTGGCAAAGAGTTTGGTTATTGAAAGTGCCCTCAGAAAGGGATAATTTCTTCTTGGTTACTTTCTCAGGATTAGAACAAAAGAAGGAAGGAATTATGCAGACATAATGTAAAATCTGGAATTATTAGAATTATGCCCTGAAGATTTCTGGGTGTGAATTTTTAATTAATTTTTAGCACTTACCCAGGTCACATGTTTTTATATCTTCCAAGTCACAGCCAAATCAAAAAGGCACCTCAACAAGGGACCTATGGGAATCAGGCAATTCTAGATTGGTCATCTATATTTGCTTGTTGCATTTACATATATTGGATCATAGAGATCAAGACCATTAGATTAAGCCCATTACTTAATGGGTGCCTGTAGAGTCGCCCATGCAGAGCAAAGGGAGGGGCATATGAGTCTCTGCAGGTTTCATCAAAACACCTTCCTGCATCTTGAACCTGAACTTTGCAGACCAGCTTCTGGTGTGAGGAGGGAATACTGGAGCAAAGTTGAAGTTACGGCTCCTAGAGTGGATGCCACTTCCTTTGTTGTGCTGGAAAGAAAGCAACAACGTTAGTACCTGGAGAGGAAATGTCTCTGACATCCAGAGGAAAGGAGAGGTAAATATATGACTGATCTCTGTCCAACAGTTTAGGGTTAGGGTTAGGGCCCTCTTAATGAAGAAATGATTCCTGGGAAGTTCTCCCAGAATGCAAACATTTATAGTTAGTAGGCTTCCCAATTTCCCATCCCTGACCAGACAGCTCTGAGAAATGCTCAATGAGTGATTTATGGGAAGCAACAGGGAATATTCCAGCTCCAACAGCCACCAAGTAGATCCCCTGTGGAAATCCCAAAATGTCCTCCTGTCCTCCACATTCAGAGCTGCCACTCAGCCACTCTATAAGGTATATAAGTGTTACCTACCCCCACCTGATGGTGTAGACCAGTAGGGTAAAAGGGACTGAATGACCATAAGCAGTATCTCCAAACAGACTGGATTTGGTCATTCTAACTGGGGACCTAAAATTCTCAGTCAGCTGGGGGGTATTGTGGGCATCATCAATTTGTGCCTCCCCATGAACCTAAGTCCCTCTTGGGAAATCCAACAATAACAAAAATATTTGATTGACAGCGATCCCACATGTGCCTTGGAGACTGAAATTCTGCTGTGCAGTCCAGCATTTACGGCCTCCTTTGTGGAAACATGGGGACTTGCCCCATATGGCTGGTCAAGAGAGACCTTCTAGAGTTTAAGGAAATGTTATGAGTAAGATCTTATGGTGTTCAGATGACAATCGTGACAGAGAGTGCTACTGAATGAGGCTATCTTGGGTGCTGAGAGAGTACCCAGGAGAGCAGCAGTCTCATTATTCATGTGCTCCCAGTGCACAGTTTTGTCTACAATGGGTATCGTTTAGTTATAAAAGAAGTGTTGAGTTTTTATGTATCTACAGCTAACGTGATCAGTGGTACCCTCCCAAGTCTGGATGACATTCAAGTCAGCCACAACTCACTGGGAAGAAGGGTTTTATATGAGTGGCTTGTGCTATACTGAACCCATGTAGCCTACAGGATAATAAAATCTCTGTTTCCACAGTAACTGGACTGATGACCTGCAATGCTTAGTAGAGAAACAAGGAGAAAGTCACCTGGATTCCTAAGGTAGAACCTGATGATTCATGGAAATTTTTCATGGCTTGGTCTGAGGCCCTAGAGAACAATGGGGTCAAGGTCAACTCTGCAGCATGGCCCCATTCTGCTTCTTGGAGTCCTATTGATAGTATGAATTTTAAGAAAACTCCAAATGGGAGAAATTGAAGAGGTTTGATATCACCTGCTGTCAGGCCAATGGAATGCTGCACTCATTGGAACGTTAGTCAGAAGCCAAGTTCAGCAACAACAGGGTTGCCCATTGACAGGAGGCGATTCTCCTCAGCTCTTTAAAGTGTCTGCACTTACTGCAAGTAGCATGGCACCACCTACTTTTTTTTCAGGATTTTCTTTTAAAGATGTTTGTTTAAGGAGCAGAGTCAGAGGATAGAGTTAGTATCTCCATCCAGAAGAAAGGACAATTACACGTCCCGTCTTTTAAAAATATCCGCCCTTCCTAAGATCAGAGTTCTTTGCCTGTAACACAACCCACTTTGTGAACAGTAGTCATTGTGTCCCCCCACCAACTTCTGAAATGAGGCTCTAGCCCCTGCCTTTGAGACAGGTGATGAAGTGAAGGCAGGGTCGTCACAGCAGCTGGAATGCAGTATGCCAGTGTAAGAGTGTTTTTGGACATAGGAAAATAGGCACCTGCAAACCAAGGAGTCAAGCCTGAGAAGAAATCAGCCCTGCTAACATCTTGATCTCAGACTTCCAGCCTCCAGGACTGTGGAGAATAAATTCCTGTTGCTTAAGTTCCCATGGTTTGTGATAATGTGTTATGTCAACTCTAGAAAGCTAGGCTGCATCTGGATATAGGTGTGGCTTGAGTGATAACGTCCTCTGTCTCTGACCCAAGAGTCTTGTGACTTTGTGTTTTATTTTCTAGCATTCATCCAGACTAACTTTGAACTTGCAAGTAGGGAACAACCTGAGAATATTCAGTCCAAGAAAAGGGAAGCTGGGAAATCTAGTCTCTAGCTGGGTGACTATATACAGAGACCACATTCAGGGAGGTAGGAGGGCTAATACCACCAAATCCAGGAAGGTTGGGACAGGCAGGTGAAAGGACAGGGGAGATAATAATAGTGGAAACTAAAAGGGAGTGTCCATGTCCTGAGAGCAATGGCAGCGTGTATTTATTCAGTCATCTAAAATATCACAGCCATATTCTAAGTCAGCATTTCCCAGTGCTTTCTCTGAGAATCCTATGGGTATTTCTGGGTAAAACAGTTGCAAACAGTGATTTTACAGAGAACTCTCAGAGGCTTGGCATGCCAGTGACCACACTGACTTGACCTTGAGAGGTCTGAAGTTACAAATTTTCTTAATATTTTCATTGCAATTGTCATTTGCCGTCTCATAGACATACTTAGCAAAATTCACAGAATTCTATTCCAACCTTTATGAGTTAGTGAACTGATGTCTCTGAAACTAAGTGACTTGATTCAAAGCTCTGTTCTTATAAAAGTGAGCAATGGAATCCATATGCTCACATTTTCATTTGAATGGTTTTTTTGAGGATGACACATCTTTTTGAAACAGGCATCAATTTAAGGGAAACAAAGGTCCAATGTATTGCAAAAATTGTGTGCAATCCTGAAATGTTATATAAAGTATAAGAACTATTTAATCTATGAAAGTCTAATTTGATAGCAGTAAAACATTAATAATACTCTTTGTAATCTTATTGTTAATGTTTTAACAAACACTTTTATCAGGATCTATAGAAGCTTCGATACATTTTTTTGAGATGGAAAATCATTTCAAGAAAATGTGTGTCAAGGAAAAGCTATGTTGAATATCTAATTTTTTGTAACAAGTAGAGTCAGAATGAGTCCATTTATATATTTTAAGCCACTGCCACTTTTTTCTGGCCAATGTCATCATAGATATTTAAATTCTTAAGTTAGTGGACACAGGCCATTTTTGAGAAAGGTTTTCTTTATTGACTGTTGAGTTTCAAGATATCATTGTTCCCTTTCCCCAGTGAATATGAAGTTTTCAAGTGCTTTATAGATAAGTGTTCTGAGTTAGCTTTTCATCACCGTGACTACAGTTCCAGAGAAGAAGATACCATAGTGGAACAGTGTGGTGGAGGAAAGCTGCTCATCATGGCAACCATGAGGCAGAGAGAGCAGGGAGCCAGAGACAAGATATGGTCCCCAAAGGCACGTCCCCAGTGGCCTAATTCCTCCGGTCACACCATACCTGCCTACAGTTACCACCAGTATTCCATTCAAATTATTAATCCAACAAATAGATTAACACACTGATGAAGTGACAGTCCTCATTCACCAGTCTTTTCCTAGAAGCCTCATCTCTGAACCTTCTGCATTTGGAAATGTTTTCCAAACATGAGCTTTCTGAGGGACAATTCTGGAACTAAACTATGGCACGTACCTGGAATCACTGTGCTTGAACATGAAGCACACTGTGCAACCCTTCACTCTGATCCTGTCGCAGTGCTGATGGAGTTTGGGAGGGTGGTGAGTAGACTCCCAAATGTGCCCACGCACCATTGCCGGGATCTGCAGTTGTGCTGCTTTGCATGACAAAAGGGGATTAGATAGTAGATTAAATTAAGGTTTCCAATCAGCTAGTCTTAAAATAAGGAGATTAGCCTGGTTTATCAAGGAGGGAGTCAGATACAATCTCGAGAGTCTTAAGGTGAGAGAAGGAGGCCAGCACCCCTTAGTGACTGTACTGTCACACGAAACAGACTCACCTGGTCTTGCCCCTGAGGCCAAGAAAGCAGCTGGGCTCTTGAAGCTGGGCAAGGCAAGGGAATAGTTCCTCCATAAGGCCTCCAAATGCAGCCTCCTGAAGTCTTTGCTTTAGAAACCAGGGAGGCCCATTTCAGACTTCTGGCCTCCAGAGCTGTAAGATAATACACCTGTGTTGTTGTAAGCCAGGGGATGCGGGTAATCTGTCACAGCACTGCTAGGGAGGAGCTGATACAGCACAAGGTCAGTTCCAGATTTGTTTTAGAAACATCGTGAGTTCCTCTGACCTCCACTGCCCCATGTTATTGTGCAGGTGGAATTGTTTCACTGGTGGAAAGCGGTTTGGAATGCTGTGTGCAGGTAGAAATCAGTAGATGCAATGGTTGAAGACCACTGGTCTTGAAAACAAACACCCCATTGCTCAGAAATGCAGCCTCTGCTCCCCAGCGCCCCTCCCCATTGCCTTCCCCTGCAGCATTTCCATCTCTATCCTTCACCTAGGACACCATCAATTTGGAAAGCAGCAGGGGCCTCCACTCAACTGCCATATAAAGGTAGGTGTTTTGATAGGAGGCGTTCTGGCCATAGGCCATGCCTTGACTGAAGTGAGTCAGGGGCTGGAGAATTTAGTGGGTCCTCACATGAAGTGACCACACTGCTGCACAGTGGAGTCCATTTGTCAGCCATGACACTCATGTCAGTGACTGCTGAGCACTTTCCCAGCATTATGGCAATCAGTAGCTACATTATTATTATTATTTTAAATAGAGACTCTAAAGGCAGTAGTGCTTTAAAGCTGATAGCAAAGGATTCATCCAAGAAAACCCGATAAGGGGTTTTAGCCTGATCTGCAATTTACAAGTCTTTTCAACTGTCTTTCTTGACCTCAGTGCCTCACAGCAGGCAAAAAATGTAATCCTCCTCCTGAGCTCCTTGCCGCTGCATCATTAAGGTGTCTGGCTGTGATAATCACACCACAGTGGGGACTTGCTGCAGATCTCTCCACATTCATTGGAGGCTTCTTAAGCCTAACAAGGGTCCACACCATTTAAATCACAATTTTCTGAAACTCTCATTTGAACATCAATAATTCAGTTTTCTTTCACATTTCTGGTTTTAAGACTATTATTTGACTTCGGGTGTGAAAGCACAAATGGTTTCTTGTAACACTCTGGAAATGGATCATTGCTTCCTATACCTCAGGTGTTCAGCAACTGGGTGAAACCACAATAGTCAAGAGGTAGATTGTAGATTCAAATACTATGCTTTTTGAAGAACCAAGAACAGGCACCTATTTCAAAATTTGCATGTGTTTAGAAGCATATCTGTACAATTTATTTCTTGACTAATTCCTACTGAGCAATTACTCTATGTTTAAGCACTGATAAGTTCTTTAATACCTCATTCATTTAAATAATTGAAATACAACTGTGAAGACTCCGCTGCAAATCTGTAATGGTAAATGTTACACACTGCTCTGAACATAAGGTAATCAAAAATTTATTGATCATCTGCTACAGATTGTTCCAATTAAGATTTTCCTCATTTTATGCAATGTAAAAGAGTTATCAATGTGATTTTAAATACGTTAGAGATGATTATATGAATCTGTGGTTTAAATATATCTCCAAGTTCTCTGAGAAATATCTTATCCTGCTGGGAAAAGACCATTGACTGGGTGGCAATAGGATTTGTTCCTCACTAAGCTGAGAGTGGAAAGTCCAAGATGAAGGTGCTGATGTGTTGTTTCCCAGAAAGGACTTTCTTCCTGGCTTGCAGGCTGTGACCTCACCAGGAGGGGAGAAAGAGAAGACTTTTCAGTGTCTCTTCTCAGAGGGACACTAATTCCATCCTGGGGGCCTGAATGTGGGCTTATGACCTATCTAAACCCAATATAATGGCATTGGGGGTTAGGAATGATCATCTGAAATTGGGGGACAGAGTCATTCCATAGCAACCAGTGATGAATAAATTCTCCTTTGATTACTCTTCATGTTTTAAAATGCATACTATTCCAAATCATCAGAGCTGTTTAGTTTATCTAAGAATCAGTGCAATTAGGTGGTATAGCTACCTGAGCTAGAAATATCAGATGCATTATTTAAAAAACATTTTGAGTACATGTCCAATCACCACGTGTCAAGACTGATTAGAAGTTTATGGCATATGTGGAAAAATGAAAGACTGTGATTCCCTCCCCCAATTTCCCTATGGGATATTGCTACTACCTGCACAGCCCTTAATTCAGGTTCCTGGACCAGGTGGTGAGAAGATGGAGAAAAGACAAACAGACACACAACTAGAGAAAAAGCTGGGTCTCGATGATTGACTACAGCCCTGGCAGGGAGGTCGGACACACAAGCTCAGTATGTTTGTTTCATAGATATGAACATGAAGAGGATTAATTGTGAGAAGGTTTCTTCAAAGTCAGCAGAGCCAAGGTCATGAGTGTGAGCAGCCCGATTATGATCATCAGCTTGTGCCCATGACTTTCTACCCTCAAGCAGCTGGTGTCTGCACCTCAAGGTCAAGAACTGATGGCTCCAAGACTGGCACAGAACCTCCTATTGAACAGCGTGTCACCATAGCAATTGGGCAGTCTCAAATCAATGTCTTCCCACCTCTATCACAGAATAGCTTAAGACCCATAATTCAGTCGCCTCTCCTGACAGGATTGAAATGACCTAATCTCAGAAAGTGACAGGTTAGGTGATCTCTCCAGCTTTTTTTTGTATTTAGTATAACTCCACACAAGTGTTTCCATTGTAAAAACTGACTAAAAACTTACTTTGCACCAAAACTAGGGTGATTGCTTAAAAAATTGAAAAGTTGTTTTTCTCGCTGGGACTCATCCTTGCATTTCCATGGACTATGCCACTCTCCACATGGTTTACCTTTCTAATTGTCTACACACTCCAGTGGTGGCTGCCCATCTGCAGTCACACAGCCCACACTTCCACCCTAAGTCTCCTCAGTATCACCATCTACATCCCCTCTCTGCTCTGTTCCAAACATCTTCCCTTCTGACCACCATGTCCTATTCCCTTGCTCACTCCCTGTAGCTCTAATTTCCTTAATCTTTGAATCCTCCTTTCTAATGTTTTTAAGCCCATCAGACGCCCATTTTCTTCCTCCTTCAGCTGGACTTCTATGCGTAGTTATGGTGACACACCTCTGAACGCTCCCTGCTCTCACTGCACAGCCTGGGCTTCCTGGGCAAAACACCACCTAATGACTAACCCATCAGTGCCCTGGACTCTCTCAGTGCTCTTTCCCCTCCTTTCTGTGACCTCCCTGTGTTCCCGATTCTGTCCCTGAAGGAGTCCCTGTGGAGATGAAGCTCAGATGCACTCAGATTCCATTTGGAAGGTGAAAGAGGACAAATGCTATACCTTCTTTCTGGAGAGAGCAGAGATCATATTTCTCAGCAACTTTGACCATTAGCTGTGGTTTCCTGTAGGTCCTCCTGACCAGAGGATGTGACCAACTGTCTGATACTCTGACTGTGGACTTAAGAAATAGCAATGGTCCCTCTGACTGCAGGTCTTCCAGATTCTCAAGTGGTTTAGAAGTATGTAATGGCCTGTAACAAGTTTTTTTTTTTTTCTCCCCTTCGAACTGCCTTGCTAAACACTGACTAGTACAGACAATCACTGTGGAATTTACTTAGAAATATATGCAGATTTTCTGACCACTTATTGCTGTTTCTATTACTGACACTTGACACACACCCCTGTCCAATTTCCTCTGGCTTCTTACAGTAGACATCTCCTACTGTATTAGAGCAGGTTTTCAGCTCTTGTGATGGGCCCACTTCCTCTTGAGACCCTTCTGAACATAACAGAGCACCCTTTGAAAATGGGAGTCAGATGTGTGGTTTCTCGGCTCAGCACATTTTAATGACTTCCCCTCCCACTCCAAGTAGAAGCTGACTTTACTGATGCACAGGCCCTGTTACCTTGGGGTGTACAATACTGTCCTGATCCATCTTCTCAGCTGTATGATCTTCTCACAGGTCTTCTACATAGTGGCATGTGCCCACTCCAAGGTCCTGGTCCTTGCCATTAACTCTGCTTCGAACTATTTACTAGCTGCTCCCTCTCTGGCATCCATATCTCCTTCTCATCCTGAATCAAATGTCTCCTTATCAGCCAGAACTTTCCTGGTGACTTTGATGTAAAATTGCAAAGACTTCCTTCCCTTTCCCATCATAACACAAGCATTTTCAGCACTCTGTCCAAGAGTGTGCTTTATTATTTGCTTATTGTCTGTCTAATCTACTGCTAAGGCGGAAATTTGTCTTTTCTTCTCATTGCTGTATCCCTAACATTCAGAAAGCGTTTAGTGCATCCTGGATTCTTACGTATTTTCCTAATCAATAAGTGGGGGGGGAAAGCCATCTAGTTCATTTCAATACACATGGACCAAGTGGCCACACTGCTTCTCATGAAAACACTCAGCACATCCTGATCCAAGAGCAATCAGACATTTAGATGGAGTTTAGGAAATAAGAGGATGTAAAAAGGAGAGGAAGTGTTGAGTTGAAGTTGGCAGAAGTCACTGCCTCTAGATTGAACCCGGAAGGTAGAAAAGAGGGTGTGGCCACTTTAGAGGAAGGAGGAGGTGAAGGGCTGACTGTTTTCCTCCCTTTGTGATTCTCTCCAGTCTGCATCCAAGAATAATGTGACTAATTAAGTTCAGGTTTTTACTGATGTATGTTCAAGCTGTATAAAAGTAGCTAGACATATTCTGGTTTCTGCTTCCATTTTTAGCTCACAAATCATCCATCCATCCATTTATTACAAAAACACAATGAAACAATTCCCTGAACCAAGGCATTATGTCACCATAAAACATAATTATAGAAAAGGGAAATGAGAAAAGAAGCATTAAATTTTTAGGGTATGTCACTATCTTCCTCACCCCAAAACGCTTCCTGATAATAACACAGTCATGTAACCTGAATAAGGTCTTGCCCTCAACTTCCAATCTTAGTAAAATACATCATTCCACTAATGATGTGTGAACAGAATAGAACATGTTTATTTAATCCCCATTTTTAATGAGAATGGTCTTTGAGAGATCAGGAATCTCCCAGCATATTTCCGAAGTGCTGAGCCACCTCCTGCACCCTGGAGTGCCTACCCTCACTTGTCAAACACACTGTGCTGCTGATTTGCAGAATATGAATGGCTTTCAGTCCTGAATAGGGCAGCCTTTCTATTTTTATTCTAGAATCAACCTAAACAACACATATTTCATACTTAGAGTTAATACCGAGCTGAGCTGAATTCAAACTACTGACCTGGAAGTGAAAGGACTCATTTTTCTTTATACCAGACTTCTAAAATACCAATTTCATGATACTTTCAGAAAATAAACTTAGCTGAACCCACATTCTCTAATGCTCACACCACACATGGGCACACCTGTGCATGCACACACACAGCACACACATGCATGGATTACATGTCATCTGGGCTATAAATTTCCAGATATAAGGAAAATCAAAGCTGGAAAAATTTTTAAAAAGAGGTCCTTAAGAAACATTTTTGGGGTGCATGACTGGCAGTCTCCTGATTTGCAGTGGCCTCTGTCTGTCTTGGATTAACCAGGCATGGCAGCACTGATGGTGACATTTGTGTCTCTGCGGTAGGTCACAGAGACCTTGGTGCTTTGACCTGGGAGGACTGACAGCAACATGATGGCATCTTCAGATGTCATGGGCAGAGGCCCCAGGGAAGAAGAAATGATCGCAGTCTTTTGGTGTTCTGGCAGGAAGTGAAGAGGTGATAAGAAATACATTTCAAAGGGATCTTCCCATTGTGTGTGATTCTTAGGGGTTGCATATTCAATCTGTGACCTTCTGTACTTAGGTGATGACTTCCTGGGAGGATGCAGGGAGAAAATAATAAGCCAGACAGGAACAGGATGGGCTTTTCCATCTCTCTATAGAGAAATGGACTGGCTTTGGTGGCACTGCTGGACCCGTGGGCTGCTTCCCTGATCTGCTGTGTTCCTTCTGAACTTGACCTGCTCTGTCTTTGGGTGCTTTCGTTCAATTCTGTGATTCATCTGTCACTTCTTGTTGTTTTTCTTACTCTAGCCTGTTGGGAACTTTGCTTTTCAGAGTCACTTTTTGAAAGCACTATTTGATTATTTATTTCATAGGTAAATTTTTCAATCAAGTAGAAATGTTCTATAGAAGAAAACTGAAGCCCCTAAGCAATTCATTCAACCCTTTTCACCATCTGGTGTCAATCTTTCTTTCTCACATTAGATGTCACTTAACTCTATTGTAATCCTGTTTCAAAAAACAAGTGATTTTGACATTCCTGCCTGGTACTATTTCTAATATATTGTTCCCTCACCTTTCTCTGACGTGGCTTGTTTACCAGGGCCCAGCTCAGTTACACTGCTCCATGAGCTCTTCCTTGATCCAGATGAAACTTTTTTTCATATTCTAGTTCTTCCAGTTAAAATTCTATTTGCCCATAGCTTAAAGGACTTCATGTATATGGTAGGTAGGTAGATAGGTAGGTAGGTAGGAAGGTAGGTAATAAATGGAGAAGAAATTAAATGAATAAATGCATTTTCTCTACTTGGGGACCTAACGCTACTCATGAAATCTGTCCTATGCATACCAACTCCAGATCCTATAGTGGCCCTTCCTGGAGTACATTTCTGGAGTTATTTTGATCCCAAATAACAGAATTTGAACAAAAATGATCTTTCTAAACCCTGTAACTGTAGAAATCAATGCATTCCCAGCCTAGTGATTTCCCAAGGTCATGTATAACTGTGCAGAAGGCACCTCACTGAGGTTCCCGTCTGTTCCATCCTTCCCCTCTGGTGCCTATCATGCCCGATGGGTTTCACAATCAGCAGATGCTCTAAATGGGACTTTGCTGGAATGCCTACAGCACTCTCCCTTTTTAATCAATATAAGATAACCAGAAAATTATGGAATGTGAAAAACCTTTAATCGCACACATGGAAACTCATGCTCGTACAAATTGTCCTGAAAAGCATGCAAGAATAAGCTGTAATCATGGAGGCATGTTGAGTACCCATAGGAAAAGAAACAAATTTAAACATGTAAATTACTCAACAAAGGGGATAAATCCATATTTTAGTCCTGTTTTTTTTTTTTAGCTGTAACAATAATACACTTTTTTGTGTGTGCTGAATATGGAGTTCTAAAACCCATGAGAAAAAACTAATAATAAGCAAAATTTATATTCTAGGCAAGTAAAAAACTTAATACACATAAAAATGGAAAAAATCAAATATTAATCCCTATATGTTAAGATATGACCTTACGATTAAGAGTTTTTGTTAACCGAATTCTAATCCAATCCAAAACATTCTAGTCTTTAAGTTAGCATGAAGAACGCAACTTTGCCATTCTTGCCACATACTACTGTCAAAGAAAAATGAACTCTAAATCTCAATATTTTTAAGCAGCTATAGGTTGTATGCATCTTGAGAATATTCAGTTAAAATTTTATGTTTAAAAATGAAATTTTTCTTTTTATTGATTGGTATTGTTTTGATTTTCCCCTAAGTTTAACTTTGTTATTTTTTTTTGAAAATTATTATGTACCTTTGTTTCTGCTTGAACACCATTGTAGGTTTTGCCCTCCATCCTCTTAGATTTTATTATCTTACAATTTTGTGTAAGTATAATATTAACAATTTTGCAAATGCCAAAACTTTATAAAGATGTATTCTCAGGGAAGCATCACCCTCTCTTATCCCTTCCACTAAGTTCAAATCACCTTCTTCCTCATCAGTTTTTGTTAGTTTCTGGGTCAAGTTTCCTCTGTGTTAGAAAATACCACCCCTTGTATTTGCTATTTCCTCTTCTTTCTTACAGGAGAGCTAGATACATGTGTAGATATTATTTTGTGCTGTGCTCTTTCCCACTTAACAATGTACCTAGAAATTACCTAAATCAGTTTATTCCTTATTTTCATAACTGCACAGCAGTACTTTGTATGTAAAATGTTTTTTAAAACAATGTCTTACATAATGGCATTTAGGTTGTTGAAAGTATTATTTCAATTACAGATAATGCTGCAATGAGTTGCCTTCTGAACATATATTTTGTTTAAAGTATATTTTCAATGTCAATCCATAGAAAAAATATTGCTAGACCAAACACAAACTTGCATGCAGTTTTGTTAGATATTGCAAAGCTATCTTCCTCTAGGGTTATACCAGTGCATATATAACCTGTATGAAAGTACCATTTTCCCCCAGAGTCTCACCGACAGAATGCATTGTCAATATTTTACATTTTTTGTCAGTCTGATAGTTGATATGTGGTATTTTGTTTTAACTTTAATTCATATTTTTCTTATCATGAATGAAGTTCAACATCATTTTTATGTGTTTGAAGGTCATTTTGTTAAGTACACTTTTTTCTATTGGCTTTTGGTTTTTTGTCCTGTCAACTTTGAAAAGTTCTTTATATAATATATTAGTATGTAGAACTAAAAGTGTCCATCAACAGAGGAGTGGATAAAGTAAAGATAGCAAGCATACAGAATGGAACATATTCAGACATTAAATGAAGGAAATCCCACCATGTGCAATAACATGAACAAAACTGGAGGACATTGTGTTAAGTGAAATAAGCCAGAAAGAGAAGCACGACACAGTGTCACTCACGTGTACAACCTAGGAAAGCTGGACTCATAGAGGTTAAGAGTAGATGGTAGTACTTTAGGTATAAACCTAGGAGAGGGATATCTGGGTCAAATGGTGGGTCCATTCCAAGTGTCCAAGGAATATGTATACCACTTTCCAGAGTGGTTGCATCAATTTGCAGTTACACCAGCAATGCATGAGTGTACCTTTCCCCCCACATCTTCACCAACATTTATTGTTGTTTGTATTCTTGATAATTGCCAGTCTGACTGAGATGAGATGAAATCTTGGAATTGTTTTGATTTGCATTTCTCTAATTGCTAAAGATGTTGACCATGTTTTCAAACATTTGTTGATTGGTTGTATTTCTTCTTCTGTGAAGTGTCTGTTTAGTTCCTTAGCTCATTTATTGATTGGGTTATTTGATTTTCTGGTATTAAGTTTTTTGTGTTCTTTATGTATCCTGGAAATTAATGCTCTATCTCAGGTGCATGTGGTAAAGATTTTCTCTCATTCTGTAGGCTCTCTCTTTACATAATTGATTTGTTTCCTTTGCTGAGAAGAAAATCAGCATATTATAGTGATACAGTCACATCAATGTTCATAGCAGCTCAGTTCACAATAGCTCAACTATGGAACCAACCTAGGTGCCCTTGAGCAGATGAATGGATAAAAAATGTGGTATATATACATGATTGAATATTAGTCAGCTGTAAAGAAGAATGAAATTATGGCATTTGCTGGTAAATGGATAGAGCTGGAGAATATTATGCTTAATATAATAAACCAATCCCCCAAAACCAAAGGCTGATTTTTTTCTCTGACATGTGGGCTAATTCACAATGGGGTTGGCTAGTGAAGAATAAAGTTATTTTAAGATTAGGTATAGAGGAATGAATGAAGGGGAGGGGGAATGGGGGTAGGAAAGACAGTAGAATGAATCAGACATTATTACCCCATGTACATATGTAACTATACAATCAGTGGTCTTCTACATCATGTACAACCAGAAGAATGAAAAATTACACTCCTTTATATATCATGTATCAAAGTGCATTCACTGTCATATATAACTAATTAAAACAAATAAAAAAATTTAGAAAAAGAAGATGGTGATCACCAGAGCTGGGGTTGGGGAGAGAGACTAGGGAGATATAGGTCAAAGGATATTTAGTCATAGTTGGATATGAGGAATTAGTTCAAGAGATCTACTTACAGCAAGATGATTATAGTTAATGATGACATATTGTATTCTTGAAAAATGCTGAGAATGGTTGTTAAATGTTACCACAAAAGCAATAATTATGCAAGGTGAAGCATATTCTTATTAGCTAGATTTAACTATTCCATAATGTGTATATACTTCAAAAGACTTACTATCCATGAAATATCAGAGTTAAACATGATATCTGTAATATATGGTGCAAATATTTTATGTCAACTTGTAGTTTGTCTTTTAACTTTGCTTATGATGTATTTACCATGCATTTAGAAATACTTACATAATCAAGTTTTCCAATTTTATCTAGATTTTGGGGGGATATCTCTGGATATTTTGGGGGATATCTCATATCTAAAACATACATTTCAATCCTGGCCCTCAAAAACTCATGTCCATCTGTCAATGCAAAATATATTGACACCATTTCCAAGAGCCCCGATAGTCTTAATGGTTCCAGCATTACCCAAAAAGTCCAATTCCAAAATCTTATTTGTGACTCAAGACAAACTCACAGATGTTTTTCCCTGTAGAGATGAAAAGCAAGTCATGTACATCCACTATGGAATGGCACAGAGTAGATATTTTCATTCCAAAAGGGAGAAATAGGGACACAGAAAGATGGGATGGAACTGAAAGATGGGAGGACTGAAATCCAGCCAGGCAAATGAGTTCTTTAACTCTACCTGCAGCATCTGGGTCACATGGCATTGTGATGTGCTTTCCAAAGGTCCTGTGTAGCTCTGCCCTATGAACTTACTGGTTTCAGGCCACAAAACCTTTCTCTTGACTTGTCTCTACTAGATTCTTGCAGCTTTTCTTGGCATATATTCAATGTTACTGGCATCTCTTGGTCTTGGGGGTCTTCACTGCAGCTTCAGGTTTCTTCTCACATTCTCATGCATCACCCTCTCAGGGGAAGTCTGCAGGAATTCCAACCCTCTTACACTTTGCCTGGTCTCCCAGGTCTTCCTTTGAAATATCAGTGGAAACTGCCACAATCCCCAAATTCCAGCATCCTGCATTCTGTAGAACCAGTACTTGTGTGGTTGTCACACAGGTCTGTCACCAACTTGAGCAGTAACTGAATCTCTGGGGACTCTGGCTGCAATAGCCAATGAGCACATGGGTGACTAAATGCATTTAAAAAAGTTCCTAGCTGCCCCCACCCTGACACCATGCAGGCAGGGTGTCCCACAGCCTCGTCTTAAAACAATTTTTACTTCTACACCCTTGATACTGAGATGGTCTCATCAATTCCTCAATACTCTCAAGTCATCTTCCTATTGTTTCTGGGTAAAGTACTTGGCATCCCTTATGGCTATACTCTCTTTAGCAATTATAACTTCCTTAGCCCCAGTTTTACTCTCAAATTTCTGGTCAAACATCAAGTTTTTCAAAACTACCAGCTGAAAACTGGCTGAAAACTACCAGCAATATCTATTGCATTTCCTGAATTCTGTGCTGCATTGAAATTTTCTCTGCCAGATTAATTAGTCCATCACTTTTAAATTCAGCTTCACGGAGTCTCAGGACATGGGAAAAATGTAGGCAAATTCTATGCCAGATTGTAGCACAAATGGTTTCTAGTTCAATTTCCAATGGAGTCATCATCCCCTGAAACCTCATGAGCCTCATCTTTACTGTCTGCATTCCTTATTGACATTTTGGTCTTCTGAATTCCAACCAGAATCACCACTGCATTTACAAATTGTAAAACTTCCTGCTTGCATCTCTAAACTTTTTAGAGGTTTTTTTCTTTTTCTTTCTTTTATTTTTTCTTCAGAAAAGCAGCTCTTAGGGCTTCTGAACCACCTGGTTAGGTTACTTACAACAATGATCCCACTTCTCAGTACCAATTTCTATTTTAGTCAGTGTTTGTTTTTTTGTTTGTTTGTCTTGTTTTGTTTTGTTTTTGGTGACTAGGACCAAAATACTTGAGAAATACAATTTAGAACAGGAGAAGTTTATTTGTCTCATGGTTTCAGACATTCCATCCATGGGGGTCAGCTGATTCTATGGTTTTGGGCCCAAGGTGATGCAGAACATCATGGTGGAAAGGCACAATGGAGAAAAGCAGATAAGGACATGGCAACCAGGGAGCAGAGAGTGTCCTGCTTATCAAGGACAAAACATAAATCCCAAAGGCACATTCCCAGTGACCTACTTCCTCCAGTCACGTTTTACCCACCCACAGTTACCTCCCAGTTAATCCATATCAGTGAATTAATACACTAATTAGTTTACATCTTTTAAGCCAGTCCTTTCATCTTGGAACATTCTTGTATTTTCTCACACATGAGCTTTTGGGGGATACCTCATATCTGAACCATAACACAACTATTCCAACTCTTCTTGATCTTGTCCTAATAATGCTATTTTTAAAAATTCTTATTGCATATTAATCTCACAGGGATAGCATCAGAATTCCCTACCACATCTTCTTTGTGATGTGATAGCAGATTTGAATCTCAGTACACAATTCTGTAAGTGCTCATTATTTTTCTACAGCTTAAATTATTGTCCGTTTTGAACTTAATGACTGCCAAATTGAGTTTCTCTGCCTCTTTCTAACAGAAGTCATTGCTTCTTCATGAAGTATCAAGGGGTTAAGGTTTGAAGTTGTCCCCTATTTCCACACAGGTGTCTTTACATGCACTCGTCCTTGTCTGATGCTGCTTATAGAGGTCACCTCAGGAATGTCCCATTTCTACCTGCTGGCCTCTGTTCTGATGGTCCTTTTCAATAATTCTTCACCATGCTGGCCCCTATAGTTAACATTAAAGGATCTAGGATGTAGTACTCTCCAGCTCTCTATCCACACATTGTTCCACAAAGCAAAAGCCCTAAGGCTAGTTTTTTACTCTAATATTTTTCCCTGAAATGATCTCCCCCAGGTAACAAACAGGCAGAATGACTTAGGTGCCAAGAAAAAGAGAAATGGATAGCAAAGGTAGAAATAGCAATAAAAAGCATAATTTCAAAGATCTGCCAATGCTGTCTGTATGAACATGGTAAAGTGAAGAATGAAGCTTACCTCTCTCCAAGTCATGTGTAACTTAGGTTCAAGTAACACAGTGTGTGATGAAAGCCAATACTGGCCATGAAAGGGCAGGCTTCACTGCAAATTTTGAGGACTTGGATACATTTTTACTTTGCTCGGTTTGTTTTCTCACCTGTAGAATGAGAATCATAAGAGAGCTATCTCACAGGGTTATTGTCATGATCCAAAAATATAGAGAAAAAGCTATTTAAGACACTTAGAATATACAGGGTGTATATTAAGTCCTCTTTAATATATCTTTTACAAAAACTTGCTACCTTTTACAAAAACTTGAATCAAAATTCCCATAACTTAATGCTACTTAAGGCAATTTTTCTTCCTTATCAAATCCCTGGCCCCAGGTTTCTGCATATATCAACCTAACTCTCCAAGTCACAATCCAATCAGCTGCTTTTCTGACACACTTAGGTAACACAAAATTTATAAAATGTATTTGAAATAGGTGAATGGGTTCCATATCATAGTCATTGAAATCAAATCTGATAGTAGTTCTAAATTCTCCCTAATTGTCCTAGATGCAAATAGCAGATTGTTGGTTAACCCTTAACAAATCTGCCTCCGTCATACCCTATGTATATGTGTGTGTGTGTGTGTGTGTGTGTGTGTGTGT